>VUQR01006414.1:2976-28162 GCA_015108515.1 Hemichromis elongatus | reverse complement strand
TATTGCATTTCTAACCTCCTCTCTGTGGGGTGGGGGTGAATAAAAAATACAAGCATTTGAAAAGCTGCAGATTATATGAAATACATTTTGGACTTTCATATTGAAATGAGGTGCAGAAGCAGTTTGTGTGGCCTCCGTCAGATTTGGTGGCGAACTGATTATTCCAAATAAGAAGGCCTTGCTCTGTGTTCACACAGGGCTGGGATGCTGGATAGCACAGCTGCCACAAAGGCTACAATTTACCAACTCTGGCTTCATACATTTTGATCTATTGCTCCTCTCAACTGTTAGCATTTCATTTGAGCTGTTGGGAAGTCGAAAGGGGGGCATTTTTCTTTTTTCTTCGCCTACATCTCTCTTCCCTCCCACTCTCCTTCTTCCCGTTTCCACAATCATCCCCTTCCCTGCCTTTTTTTCCCCCCTTTTGCTGTGACACACACTCTCTTTCCTTTGCTCTCCCTCCAACCTGGTTAAGTGCAGAACAAATGGACTTTCGGGGCTTAGCAAATTTGTCTTTCACATTGAGTATGAGGTCTTTTACATTGGATATGAGCTGCAGCTTCAGATCGTATGAGTAAGTATGAAGGACGGGTCAAAGGAGGCCTCTTTAATGGCACAGGCCTATAGGGGAGAGTGGGAAGAAGAGAAAGAGAGCAGGAGAGAGAGAGAGAGAGCAAAGGGAGAGGAAAAAAAGATTAATAAATGTGCCAAGGCCTCATTTTAATTGAACTTGAAGCATATGTTGCAAGTATGTACAATCCGTCCCAGATGTTTACTTGGGCCATGTGCACAGCTCTTCCCAGTGCACCACAAGGCAGCTATTAGCTGGATAACCTTTGCTCCAGAGGGTAAATGGGGTATTACATGGCCAAAAACTAGAGCACCTGTTTTTCATTGCATAGAGGACCCCTTGCAGGCTTTTTGCCTTGGATTACCACATGTGTTTTGACTTAACAGATTGTTGGGCAGACGTGAAAAGTGTCTTTCTCGTGAGCAAACGCTGGTATTAGTCACTTAATCTCAATGAAAGTCCAGCATCTAGACTAATTGATGGGGACGGCTGAGTTGTTAAAGCCAAACAGGCAAGCGCACGAAGGGTGAAAGAATGTTAGACATAAACTGATTCTTTTTGTCTTCTCTCTTCCTTCACATCGTGTGTGTGTGTGTTTTTGTGCACTCACCTTAACATGGATTTTTTTTTTAAATCCAGAAGTGCATTAGTCGTGTAACACATAAACGTAAGAGACATATTTATTAAAATTGCATATGTAGATTTAACAGTTAGAGTTACTGTTATTTATACTACTTATAAGGACGAGTGTTCGAGGAAAAAAATGTCTACATTTTTTAATCAATTTGAGAGTCCTGTGGTCTAATTTATGATCCAAAAACCTTTAACCCAGTTTATGCTGTTGATTATAAAACCACATCTTTGATTTTCTTTTATGAAATGTCAAAATGAATCTCTTAAATGATATGGACAGGGATCTCGGCCCAAGTGTCCTATGACTTCCTCAAATATCTGTCACCTTTTACACAAAGCAAATCCATGGTTTTCTTTTAAATCTGTCTTACACTTTTAAAAAATGCATCCTGCGGTATCTTTGTAGACCCCTTTCACCATCTTGAAATACAGCTTGAGCAGTGTGAGATAGCAAAAACACGCTGCTCATTCCTGTATTTACAAGCGTGTGGCTGCAGGGGCTTAAGCATATAATGTAGCTTGTGATGTCTCCACTCACCTGTGGGCTCGCTGTCCAGAGCTGGCATGAGCCAGTAGCCTTTAGGCTCTGCACGGGTGTGAGTGTTTGCGCGCGTAAATGTGTTTGTGTGTTTGTGTGAACGTCTCACGCGGATGTGTGTGCAGCTCAGCTGCCTCCCAGAGGGGGGCTTACTGGAAAAATGGAAAGAGAGAGTGAATGAGAGAGAGACAGACTGAGGGAGTGAGGAGATTACCCTCACACGGTTGACTGGTCACTGAAGCGCTTGTGCTCCGCTCAGCTAGGCTCCACTAGCCTCAGGAGGACCTGACACAGATAAGATACACACTGCAATCATGTCCTGCTCACGGGCTTACTGCTCGGTGCACTCCCTCTCTCTTTCTCCCTCTATGCCTATCTATCAATATCTCACTCACATACACACACACACGTACACAGACACACCACATGTACCAAAACATCGTTTTGGTTGCTCGATTATTCCGACTCGTTTTTCTCCTCGTAGTAAATATAGAGCAGACGTTATTACTTAGTTTAAACGTTGACCTGAAAAAATGTGAATGTTTTGTCTTCTTTTTTTAATAGACCCAGTTCTTCAAGGCATCAGATTTGGGGGTCAAACAGTAACCCACCGGCTATTCTATAATTTAGTTTTTTTTCTTTTTTTTTAACCTATTGAGGCAGAAGCTTAATATAGTTCTAGTATTTAGGATATCCTCATGTAATGTGTGTGCATCCAATATGACACATCAGTAGTAGATTTAAAGGTGTTATTGATGAGTCCACTGCGCCCATGATTTTGAGCCTATAGCATCCCCCGTTTCTTCCTACTGCCACACAGTTTCTCCTTATCCTTCTCATCTATAGTGCTGAGACAGCCATTTCACCCTCTGCTGCTGTCCCTGCAGGCATGACTCATGCAACATACAGAACATGTATGCGCACACACAATCTTGCCCGCGCACGCGCGTGTGTGTGTGTGTATGTGTTCACCACTTCTTCTCCTGCAAGAGTATAACTGCTGACGGATGGCTAGTATCATCACACATTTCCAGTGCAGGCCTCTTTCAGCTGATGATGTTAACACCCAGAATCTCTGTTTCTTTTCAAATGTGGCTGACTGTCGTCGTTCTCTCCACAACTTTTCTCTGTTTTTTTTTCTCCTCTTCTCTCTACTATTAAGCAAGCGCCGATGCTTTCTGCTCCATGAAAAGTTAAATAGGGCACATGCAGCGCCGTTTCCACGACTTGTCTCCGGATAGCACATAGAGCTTCTGTAGCACCTCCCTAAGCCACCGCACTCCTCTCTTAGTCCCAGTCACGGCACTGTGCCGATCACTCAGATAACGGCATGGCATAATGTAATTGGACTAAAGAGCGCACTGGGAATTATATCAATGCTCTGGAAGAGGGGAAAAAAAAGTGTGACTGAAATGTTGTTCTGGGGAGGCTATTGAGCTTGAGATGCAGGTATCGGGGGGGTTCAGCTGCTGAGGAGAATGGGTGAAAGAGACAGAGCAGGAGAGAAGGGAAGAGAATAAAGTTTGAATGTCTGTCTTTTCTTCTTGCCGCCTGTGAAGGATGAAAAGCGTCACGCTGTAAAAGATGCTTTTGACTTTTCCGCTTCATTTTTCTTCCCATCTCGCTGTCTTTTTTTTTTTCTTTTCTCCCCTGTTGTTCAGCAGAGACGCTGGTAGGAACTGCATTTTAATCATGTTTTGCTAATAGAGGCAGGAATGAAAACAAAAAGGAGGGTGAAAGAGGCAGAGAGGAGTATTGTCTGTCTATGCAAAACACACTGCATTGTTTGTTTGTTTTCCCTCTTTGTCACACACATACATCAGGTGGATCATCTCTCACTATCTCTATTCCCCCCAGATGCATATCTCTTGCTTTGTCTTTCGCTTTCTATCATCACTCCTTCATTCGCAGTCTTTCCAGCCTTGTTCAAATGAAAATTGGTTATTTTTTTTGCACCGAGGGTCTTTTTTTCTTTTTTTGTTGTTGTTGTTTTTTTTTTTCTTTGCTTTCGGCACTATTCTTATGCGCTACATTGCAATGACCACTATCTTTGTAGAGATTGCGGACATGGGCGCTCATCCCGATACATATGCAATAATCCAGTGGACTCAGGAAGATGCATATTTAGTTTGAATTTTATTACCCAATGCTGTTGTTTCAAAGTTTAAATAAAGAAGAGCACTGAAAAAAAAACAAATCTTTTCTGCATTGCACGGGTAAAGGTGTTTTCATTGCAGTGCTTTTGCTGTTTTCTTTCCTGCACAGGGTGATAGAAATGTATAAGACCACAGCTGCAAAACATCCACGTTTTCTAAACCTTTTGACTTTAATTTCTGTGGGTTGTAAAGAGAACATCTCACTGTAATCTATCCACAAGGACCCTAAACCAGGCCCCTGGGAGGACAGCCGTGATAAAAACCATATCCTCGAGGATATGTTGGCTTCCTGGCACTTTGAATGGATACGAGCAATGGTGGTAAGTTGATCTGTGTGTGGTTCTGGCACCGACTCCCGATGGTGTTTGTTGCTGTCTCCCAGTTCCCTTTTTTAGCTCATCGTCTGTCCAGCGGCCTCTGTGTGCCGTCCTGTCAGGGTTTGTGTACAGTACCTGTCCCCCATGTCCACGTCTCGATTAACACCCACACACACTGCATGTTTGGCCCCCCAAATCCAAACCCGCTACAAGGGTTCTGCCTGTGCCTGCTTTTTAAGGTAATGGGGGAAGCTACTGAGCTCCAGCATGGAAAGCTGCCCCTGTCTTTGTCTTTGACTTCCCTGTAGCATTGTAGACTTGTTAAACATTGAGGTGAAATGTGTAGACTGAGGTGTGACGGTGTGTTTTGCTGGTGGGGCTTTTGGTTCTGGGGCAATAAAAGGTGACATGGGGGGAATCACTCCAGTGCTTTTTTCCTTATTTATTTTTGATATTTGATAGAGTTTGCAGAGAAACAGAGACCACAAGGGAAACAAATGTTCTCCTCGGTTGGTATAATTTTTTTTTTGCACGCCAAAAAGTAAGCTTTTAGATTCAAGCTTCTTTGAAGGTACTAATTAGGTTTCACTCACAAATAAGGACTACTTTCACACCTTATGACCCCCTAAGTCACTGATAATAGACAGCTAACAAACTAATTTTCGAGTGAGTTTCAGTTCCTTGAGTGTGTGTGCATGGGTGTGCGGTGGCTGGTGTGGTGATTTGAATGTTTTTCTCAGTGCTTTTGCTTTAAAGTTGCTACAGGAACTGCAAAATTGTCACATATTGCTGGAGAAAATCCCAATGCTCATTATGCCTAATGCAACAATGACTACTCCCCCCAACTGTTATTGTTCTGAATCGCATACACACAAGTGGCTGAACCAACTGAACTTTTTGATTGATGAACTATGCATCAAAGGATTACGACGAGCAGCTCCTTGCACTGTAGGTGAGGAGTTCTTGCGTGCTCTTATCCACCCAAAGTAACTCTTATCGAGACTCTTGCCGAATAGGATGTTGGAGATGGCACACACTCAGCCCTCTCGGTCTCTCATTGGACAGAATGTGGAGCACAACACTTGACAGCAGTGTCGTCTGTATTTGAAAGTCAGACATGTAAGAAGGCAGCCGCCACCTTTTCTTTTAACAAGAGTCATAAATCTGTAATGAGCACAGAGAGGATGCATATTTTATTTACTTTTTTGAAGATGTGATCCCTTCACTTCATAGCAATGCACTCTCGTTCTGTTGTTTTTTTTTTCCCTTCCAAAACAAAGTTTAAGACAGTAGATTTTACAGCTTTTTCTATCGCCTGGGTGTCTGAACATTAATGTATAATTAAAAACATGCCAAGGTTAGCAGGTTTTACAGATTGAGGTGTAATTTCACCCTAACAAGATTAAAATATAATGTAATTAATGAGAGTAGTTAAAAATGTGACACGTGTTTCTTTGAATTTTGTATTTTTCCCTAAATTTGAAGATACGAAAGCTCACATGTACTCTCATCTTTTAGGCATTTGACAGTGCAGTGGGATGCGGTATGTTTTAACAGAGAGAGACTTAGACAAACAGACGCACTCAGACAGACTGACGGACGAGGGGAGATGGGCTGGAGCAGCTAAACCAGGCCAACAGAGGACAAGACTAATGTCGTCCCATTCATCACACTCCGCCAGGCTGCTTCCTGGGAAGGACAGGGGAAGGAGAGTGTGGGAGCAGGGGGAGCAGAGGTGAGGTAGGATGGCGGTTCAGGGCGTGGCGTGCAGCGGGAGGCCAGGAGAAGGTGATCAAGTGATCAAGAGCAGAAGTTGAGAGGTGGTAGTCATTTATGCTTTTGTGTGCGCACCTGACCTTGAGTCTTGATAGAGTAGTTGGTGTGGTGGAGGTGATGAGAGGCCCCACAGGGATATGGGTAAAGATGATCAGTGGCAAACAACCTCCTGCCAACCAGACACATTAGAGACGCACACAAACCCACACTCATAACGCCAGAAAGCTTTCTCTTTAGGGCAGGAAGCAGAGGTCAAACTGAAAATAAGTCACCGCTATTAGATACTCGCTACTCTCGTCCCCCCTCTAACGCTCTCTTTTATATACAGTACATGTAAACTTATCCCCGCAATGGGACTTGGCTGGGTGAGGAGAATAATTAGCGCTAGAGAGCATTGTGCGTGCGCGGTCCACCTTCAGCTGACAGTTTTAACCGGAGTTTGACTTTGACTGTGTCGAAGCAACCCTCGGCACAGGTTCTCCCAAACGAGCAATGCAGCACATCATGTGAACACAGGAAAACACATATACGGTCTCTCTGCTCCGACTTACAGGAGCCGGATTCAGGATGCCCCTTCTCATCTTTACGGGACGTGCTGTGCATCTCAAAGCAAATATTTCTGTATTTTGTTTTTTTGAAAAAACAAAGAAAGAGAGGCAAAGATGAAAAAAAATGTATTCCCCCCACCCATTTACGAATGGATTAGTTGTTATATGGGATAAATTATTTATTAAAATGGTACCAACCCCTTAAAAAAATGAACATCTGCCCCTTTCATGTGGTGCTGGCGAGGTGCCAGGTTACAGGGTGGTATCTGAGGCCATTCACAGGGTCTTTGTCTTGTCATGTTGTCAATTCCTAACAGAGAAGAGATGGTATTCTAGGCCACTGGGTTCTTTTTTTTTATTCTTTTTTTATTCCCCAGGGGGCCTTTCTTAACTCCCAGTTGGTAAAATCTGTGACTCATCTTGTCCCCAGTGGAGTTGGTATTACTTGGAATAGACCCCGGTAACACAATAGCTTTAGAGCAGCTGAACTATTTAAATGGCCAATATAAGAGATTAAAAAAAAAATGGGTTCCATGCTTCATTTGATATTTTTATTACTCTTAAAATTTTAATGAACACATGAAAATGGAAAAAAATAAACCACAAAAAATGCCAAGTTCGCAAACAGTTACATTTAATCTTAAAAGCAAGAAACATAGGAAAGGTGCCGATTAACAAAAATGCCGCTGTAAAAATTAGAGTTTATATTCATATAAAATACAATTTTGGAAGCTTTTTCTTTTCTTTGTTCTCTATGTTTTCCTGCTTTTTCATTTTCTGGTAAGCTGTCTCTATAGTACTCTGTATTGACTTGTGAGTCATGCACAATGCTCGACACATCGCCTCTAGAGAGAACAGTATGCCATGGGTGAATGCAAATGAACCAATAAAGGCCTGCTCTCCTTCCAGTGACATGCACTTTCATCAATCATTTTCTTTATTTCCAACAATTAAAAAAAAAAGCACGCCCAAATAACATCTTTATGAGCACAAAATCATTGTTTTCTTTTTTGTTCAGTAGATAGCGACACACCTAATTTAAATATACAGTAGATGCTAATCATATGCACTATTTATTATTGTGTCATTGCTAGTTTTTTTCGCAGGCTTTGGAAATCGAATTCGTGTCACCCTCTAGCATTCCTCAACTTGTTCAACTTTTCAGTGTTTTTTTGGGGGGGGGTTGTTTTTTTTTTCCTGGGGTGAAAATGGGAGGGATGCCGTCTCTCTCTGCAGTTACAAAATCAACAAGAACGCTTTCAGATGCCCTCTGGGAGCCACATATTAGCATCCTGTCACATTTTATATGACATTTCAATTTTTACTGTGCTGCCAGAGTGAGAGGGGCAAAAAAAAAAAGGAAAAACAAAGAAAAACAGGTGCAATTTTAGCACAGCAGCAATGAGCTGCAGCCACTTGTGGTTCAGACTCATTTTGCAGTTTGATGGGATATATGCCGCTACATTATAACTGTTAGGTTTATCATTTTTATGGCGTAAATCAGCAGGGAGAACAATGCGATCAGAGGTTAAAATAGTCTCAAATGGCTCTCTCTCTCTTCCACCAAGTAGATATAGGACAGATATTTGAGTCCAACCTAATAGGCTAAGTCCTCAGTGACCTCTCTCTTGTTTAGCTCTAGGCCTTGGGTCAGTGAAGAACAAACTGTCTTTGTAAAGTTTACAACTGCTCACTTTGCACTTTTGCATATAGATGTACTTTGCTGTGATGGTGGTGTCTCTTTCTGAGAGAGAAATGGAACAGTCGAGTGCGCCCAGGCTTTGTGCATCTTTCCTTTGTTAAATATTTAAGTTAGTTTTCAAGGAGTTTACCACATTTGTTTACCACAATTTACCAGCAAGTGCAATGTGGTTAGCCTGACTTGGCTGTTTCTTTGAATGTGTGTGTGTGTGTGAGAGAGTGTCCCTGGGCTCTCTCTGGTATCACTGAGGGGTTATTTTTCCTTAACACATATAAACAACTCACATCACTTTTAACGAGCCTTTATTGCTGTTCAGCTGCTGGGCAATAAAGGCTGAGATTTCATACCGCACTTCACACATCCAAACAATGATGCAAACCTTGGACATAGGGATGCATTTATTTTCTTTAAATGGCATCCATGCCATTAAAACATGCAACTCTCACCCAACAAAGGACACCAACTCACTAAATATTTCAGCTACCAACCTGATGATAGTTAATTGATGTCAAGTAATTCCTTCTGCACAAGGAAGCATCTCATTCACCAACTGTCTTTATAGAGATTCTATTGCACAGTAGTAGAATATTCTGCTGACTTTTCTTTGAAAATCTCTATCTATATATCTGTTATAGATGTGTTTAAAACTAATGATGCTAAACACATTAGGCAAGCTCATGATGCTGCCTGGCTGATTTGAGCCAAGCAGCATCATCCATCACGACCGGGTTGTCGTAGGTGTTGGGATTTGCAGCATACTTTGAGCATTAAAATGGCTTGCATCTGTGGCCAAGCTAAATCAGAGGGGCCAGCCAGAGTCGATTTTACTAGCCTTGCCTTCACTTCTCCAAACAAACCCACTTAGTCTCCTTGACAGAAACAGGAAGACACAGATGGAAATACAGGCCCTAAGACTCCTGTAAAGCACTCGCTCCTCCTCCTGAGTGAGACTAGAAGCTGGTCAAGAGTGGAAAAACCATGTTCTAATTACTTACCACATGTGAGCTAATTGAAACACACAGTTGTAGCAAAATGTGTGTGCCGAAAGCATGAAAAAGGAACCTTTTATTTAAAAAACTTGTAATGGATCTGCTCTTGAGGAGTGCAGATTTTATTTTGATATGAGTACTTTCTCTATTAGTCTTGACACTGTAGTGCGAACATGCTTAGTAGAAAAAGAAACCGCCTTTTGAAATCAAGGACCCCTATCATCTAATCTCTGTTGGGATATTGTTTGTAGAGTCACACAGCAAGACCAGGTGTGCAGATCAACCTTATCTAATAGCTGTAGGGTGTGTGTGTTTGTGTGCATATTAGGTTCCATTATAAGAACAGGTTGCCTGACTCCATATGTGCGCAGTGTGCAGGGAAGCTGGGAAAACAAGGTTCTCCGTGGCCCTCTGTGTTATTGCTACCTCCCACCTCCCCAAGCCGTGTTTGAAGACAGGAAATAGGAGTCAGACCGCAGTCCGAAGGGCATGTGGCAATGGTTTATACTCGAATGACCTCTGACTTATCCTCTACACCCCCGCCCGGTCTCTCACACCACTCCTGTGGCCCTCAAACACTCTCCCCTGAGCCCAGGACCGAAAATAAAACGTCCCGACCCGGCCCAGCCTGGCTCGGCCCGGCCTCACCAGGCCCAACACAATAGACCCTGCGTTCTGAGATTTGTTTGACTCAGCAATGAAAAACAGATGGACTTAGAAGAGGAGGACAGCGGGAGGAGGAAAGAAAGGGAGTCTTGTAAAATATTTGCGAAGAAAAATAACCCAGAGACGCAGTCTAATTATATCTATTTGTCTTGTGTGGTTTTGCTGGGGAGGCCATGTGGTCTCCCTGACTGCTCCATGGTTCATTTTTCACATTATCTGATCCTGGACGGAGAGCAAAAAGACGAGGGTGGGTTTGGGGTGCAGTTTGGGTCTCAGTGGGAGGGTTGTGGTGAGGTGGCTGGCCTCAAGATGGAAATGTGGTAAAGGCCTTTGAGGTCCTGAAGGTTTTCAGGTCTTTGACTGCTTCACTGTCTTCTTTGGCGATGATAGTTATAATTACTTAGAGCTTTACTTCTCTAATCTAGCAACGTCCATCAATCTTCATCAGTAACATAGTCTTTCTTGCAAACAGAGAGAAATACTAGGCATGTGTGGTTATATCATCATCTTTTTGGTTTTGGGGAAACTTTTCTTGATTAAGATTTTTTTGTGGTTTTTTTGTGGTTCATTTGACTCTTAATGTGTAAAATATTTACTTTCCTCAGCTTTATTCTATTTAAACCATTTCTTATCTCACCATTTCTGGCATCTGCAATTTATTTTCTTCTATTACAGGTGTTTACGCCATTGACGTGGTAGAGAACTTTCCCACGATCATCCTGTAATTACAGTCTTTATCTCCTTCACCAATTTGTTTTTTAAAAATCACCTCCTCCTGCCACGTTATGAACGATAGTGCGCATAATACTCGTATAACTTTGTCCTGGATAGTTCTTCTCTACCCTTTTGTCTTCCAAACATGTCCACCATTCACATATTGCAACAACCAGTCTGCGTGTCGATGTCCTCACTCAGCCAATGGCTTTTAATTGCTCTCTGTCACCTCATTTTGTCCAGATCCGTCGTGCCCCTGCCTGTCAGTCAGCAGCCCGTTGACTGTTGCATGACTTCCTAAATTCTCCACTTTGTTTCGGTAAGAAGGGCACGGGTTGTCGACTTCAGATTGCCTGCCTATTTTGTGACTCCCCCCCTCTGACCCCTCCCACTCTGAACTCTTCATGGTGAGTGACAGTGTTAATAAGGATGATAATGATGTCACGGCTGGTGACATCATCACACTGTGCCAGCCAGGAGAACAAAAGAGAGCTCTGCCTGGTCTT
Organism: Hemichromis elongatus; assembly: GCA_015108515.1. Classification (NCBI taxonomy): domain Eukaryota; kingdom Metazoa; phylum Chordata; class Actinopteri; order Cichliformes; family Cichlidae; genus Hemichromis; species Hemichromis elongatus. The sequence goes on along the minus strand of VUQR01006414.1, from coordinate 17,046 downwards.
CCAAGCTGTGTTGGCAGCAGCAGCAGTGAGAGAGAGCGGGAGGGCGAGCCCAAAGATTGATCTATCCATTCGGCTTTCAGTTTAATTCTGTTCCTCTCTCTGCCTATTCACATATTCAAATTTTGCCTGTGTGAGGATTCGTAAGGAGGAAAACATTTTGATTTGTTCTGCCAACTTTATATCTCTATTACTGCCTGGAATGAAAGCACTCTGTCACTTTATGCAGGATATCCGGTGATTTGGCTCCCCACTCCAAATCTTTGACGCTATTTAAAATGTATTGTTTTCACAAAGACGCCTGTGCCCAGCCTCTCTCTCCTCTCTCTCCTCTCTCTCCTCCTGTCTCTTCTCTGTTTCTCTCCGTGTCCTCCTCCCTCATCCTCCCTTTCTCTTTCTCTCTCTCTCTCTCGCCTACATCTCTATCTGTCCTCTTGCAGGACTCAGAAAGAAAGGGCTTCATGAACAAGCTTTATGCCATTCAGGACGTGTGCATCAGCGTGCAGAATGCGCTAGATGAAGTGGCCTCCTATGGCGAGAGGATAAAGAAGTGAGTCGTAAGCCTGCTCCTCGGCACCCGGCCCGCTCTGCTCTGCTCCGCACGTCCCTGTGTTGTTGTTTTGGTTTTGTTTTGGGGGGTTTTTCTGCCAGGCTGGCCGGTTCCCTTTGCCAGCATAACTGAGTATAACTTAGTCCCACTCTCAAGAATTAATGCCAGTGTGACACCCAACCCTGGGGAACAAATACAAAGACTGTTCCTCTTCATGTCCACCATGTCTTACTTGACCTTGCATTACCTTTTAACTTAATCATGCAGATATTAGATTAAATACACTGCATGCACACATACACACAAACATTTATTTATGATTTTTTTACATCCCTGCATGGACTGACAGCCTTAACATACACTGTTCATACACAGAAAGTGAATGCAAGGGTTTTTGTTTGTTTTGTTTCATTAATAGTTAGAGTTGAAGGTACAAGTAAAAGAACTGGTTCTCAAAAAGTGCTTTTCTACATCTAAGTGCTGTCTGACATTCACACTCTAATAAAATTCTAAAAGGTGTAAAATTTTCTACCCGCAATGCTAACCTGTTAAAATTGGCATGAAGTAACTTCCTGACTCATTCCTACATTATTTCCTCAGCGTGTTTTTATTATATCTGGAGTGAGCATTGCTGCTTATATTACTCCCCTTCTCCTCTCTTTGCAGCACATTTAACTGGACTGTGCCTTTCTTAAGCTGGCTAGCTATCGTGACTCTCGGAGTGGCCACCATCATCCTCTATTTCATCCCTCTCCGATACATTGTGCTGGCCTGGGGTGAGCTGACGTTGTACCGTTTATTACATCATATAGTATATAAGGACATTCTAATGTGCTATCTAAATAAATCTGTGTGCCATGAAGTTGTTTTTTGTGTGTGTGTGAGCACACAGTTAGAGGCAGTACAACAAATATGAAGATGTGTCCATTTCTTTTAATTTTTACCCATCTGCCCCCACTTTCCTCTCTGCAGGAGTGAATAAATTTACAAAGAAGCTACGAGACCCATACACCATTGATAACAACGAGCTGCTAGACTTTCTGTCCAGAGTGCCCTCAGATGTACAAGTGGTGGGTGAAATTTTATATGTTTCATTGTTTATATCTTTTTTGAGATGAATGTCATCATCTGTCAGTTCCAGGCTTGGACAAGGGCTAGGGCTCCTTTTATCATCTCCTCCGTCTCCTCTGTTTTCTTTCTTCCTCTTCCTCGCGGTCTCTGGCTCCTCACTGTTGTGCTTTCATGTAGGCTGAACTTGACTATTCATTGTTTTAGCCAAACAGACATCTAATCTAATTATTTCAAAGCTGTTTCTGTGTTTTCCTATTAAAAGCTTCCAAGTCTAATTCAATTTCCACATACATGGCTGGAGCTGTGTAGTAAGATAACAAGGTTAAGTGAGTTTAGTGGCCAGCATATAACTAGGTTGATTGACTCCATACACGTACACTCACACACAATTACAGTTAGATGCTGTCTCACAGCTTTGCTAGTAATTGAAACAGAGTGTAAACCAAGACTTAACCAGCCCCATGCGGTTTTGCTTCTACATTAACCGTGAGATCAGATTAACTTTGTGGCTGAAGACTACAGATGCTTTCTCAGGTAAAATATAGGTGTGTGTGCGTGTGTATGTGTCGATGCTAACAGTAACATGCTGTGCTTCCCAGGACCAAGTGCAGTTTACACTGCAATTAAGCGGCAGCTTGTGAAAGTTGCTGTGTTATCCAGCACCAATGGTTTCCATTGTGGGCTGTTAGGCCCCGCTGAGCTGAGTTCAGTACACACACACAAACACACACAGATGGAGGCTGAGACTGAACGACCTGGGGCCTCTGATATGACCAATTCCCTGCCATATCATTGCTGACACACTTCCTCTTTGATCGCTTGTTGCCCGCAACTTCTTTCATCTTTACAGGGTCATAATCCTTGCTCCCCTATGCACCCCTGCCAGCCCCCCGTACTCTCCCCCTCTCTGCCCCCGTGCAGTTTTACAGTTTTGTAGTTTACAGGGGCCTGCTGCAGCAGCAGGCACAGGGCAAGTAGCCATCGACTTAAATGAGCCCAAGCTGTCCCCTCTGGTGAAGTGCAGCCACCTTACACACCTGGAGCCTGGAGGAGTTGAAGGGTGAAGGGGCCCTTGCCTGGCAGGTATGAGGCCTTTACAAGGCCCCTAATGAGGGCCTGCTGGCTAGGGAAAGAGGGGGCAGACACACTGCTCTGGTCTGGTGCCCATGCTGCTGGAGTTGTGCCTACTGTATAAGTAATACTGTAAGTGCTACTGTAATGGTTATTGCTGCAGCTGTTGGAATAGTAATTGTTGCCAGGTTTCACTGAGAGTTTGGAGACACTGAGAGCAACGCGGGTGAATGAAGGGGTGAGAGGGGTAAAAATGGAGAAAAGATGAAGACAAAAATAGAAAAGCACGAGGGGCGGTGAGGACAGAACTCAAGAGTAAAACTTTGTTTTATGTCCCTGTTAGGCCAGTGCCAGTGTTTATTTCTGCAAATAGGAACAGGTCAGTGAAATTCAGCTAGTGAAACCCGTGATGGTCATGGAAAAATTAGTTGAGAAGTCACCCTGCTGTGCAGTCATTGGCTAAAAACAGACCGGAACGTTCTGCTCTACAGTGCGTCCGGTCGCCGCCTCCGGTGGTGGGTTCACCTCCATTGCCTGCCCCCGTCTCGCTGGGTCAAAGACGTCTGTGGGGATTGAGCCCTTGAGGCTTTCAAACGATGCACAGAGGTGCTAGGGTCTAAATGGAGTGTCCCCTCACGGGCACGTGTCTATGGCACCCAGTAGTACTGGTGCAGAGGCCCACTATCCCTGACATCCTGGATGACTAATGAATACTATTTCAGGGCCCCAGTGTGACCTCACACACATATATAATCACACACGCAGAGTTTTCCCAGCCGTTGTGCATGTTAGGTGGGTTGGGGTATTTCAGTGTACTGTTCCGCATCATTTGAAGGTGCTTCAGTGCTGCCAGAACTGATGAGGTTCTAATGACTTTCTATACAAAGGGCAGCTACACTGGTCCACAGTTCATATGCTGCATATACTGCAGCTATACAATACAGCAAGGCAGAAGCTGTGGGACATAGCCTTAGTCTTTCCCAATTTTTAATTTTTCTTTATACTGTGGATAGCATGGAAATGACTTTGCAGTAACATTTGTTTGCCAGCATTCGTACAGTGAATGGAAGCTACTTCAGCAAAGGAGGCCTCTCAAAAAACGGATACTAGGCCCCTAACAGCACTGCCAGACACCCTGTAAAAGCTGAATCACCAGCGGAGCATGGGAGCTGCAGTTTCTTTTTACCACTTCAACAGTTTACTTAAATCATTATCTCTCTCTGTGAGCACCCATGCTAAAGGCTGGGCGTGATGTTTAGCACACGTGTGTTTAAAGGAGCCACTGTCTCTCTTTGGATTACAGTTTCTTGTGTCTGGTTTGGATCTTTTGCTGGCAATAACGGATGCTACCGGGGAATCCTTCATACCCTCTTAAACGAGGCCATGCTCAGGACCTTAATAGCGCCAAGTATTCCCTACCTGGTGTTTGGGAGGTGTCAGTGCACTAGTATGTTTTACGACACCATTAGCCATGCGAGCCAGGGAGTGCGTAAATGGGGGGCAAGGCAATTAGCATGCCAAGTGGCCCTTTATGATCGGTGTAAAGGAGCTGGATCAAATCCCCAATACAAAAATAAGCATGAATTCCAATTTAGCGCCTAATGAACAGCGGGCAGTCGGGTTAATATTTTTAGACAACATTTATGTTGGGGATGAAACCTCATCGGACGTGCAGGGGACAAAGGCAGGATAGTTAAAGGCTGAAACGGTGCCAGATGCCATCAGTCACATCTACTAGAGGTCTCTCTCTCCTTCGCTGTGCCCTTCCCATTTTTGTAAGAGGTTTAAACATTTCATTGCAAGAGGGCAATTAGTCACTATTCAGTCTGTGTCTTGTCACAACAGCTAACAGGCAAAAGTTTTCCTTACTTTTTTTTCCCTCACTTACTGGTTTACGTCACCTTGGAATGCCTTTTCTCCAACACAACAATAGGCACGAGTGCTGAATCTTCCAGTCTGCAGATGTCTGAACTGTACACTGCCGTGCTTCCCTGGAAACATTTAATAACCCTTATGCTCGTTTAGGTGTCACACGAGATGAAACCCAGCGAGTTTTGTGCTTCGCGCGAAAAAGGACCGAAAGGGAGACTGACATAGTGTCGTTAAAATATAGCTCGCTTAGCTTTTTTTGAATCAATTTATTTACTCGCCTATTTGCGTTTTTTTTTTCCTCCTCCCCTTTTTTTTTGTTTTTTTTTTTGTTTTTTTGCTCACTATCAGCCACCTTGGTTTCGCCTTGTCTGTCTGCCCACACTGGCAACATCAAAACACTGTCAAAGGTTCAGTGTGAAAGGGGGTGAGAGAACATGAGAGGCAGTGAGGGAAGAGCAGGTCCTGGGATGCTTTGTGGGTAACACGGTTAAACGAAGCACTATGCATGGTACACGCTCCCCTTCAGCGGAGCACACTTCAAAGCCTGTTTTGCACTTGTACTGTCAACATTTGGGAAAGGAGAGGAGCGAGGGTGGAGCAGCCTTTGAGCAGTGCTGGGTCTTTACCCGCCGCTTCTCTTGTCGATGTTCCCTTTAAGTTCCCCGCTCGTGTACCAAATTGCTTGTGTGCTTGCTGCATTACCTCACGTTTTACTTTCCCCCCAATTTTGGTTCATTTTATTTTACTAACGTCCCACTTTCTCCTCGCCTCCTCTGCGTTTTCTTCTTCTTCTTCTTCCATTTTTTTTTTTTTTTTTTACTTTAACTAGCTCTTGCCTCCACTGGCTTTGGCGCCTGTGTGGGTGCTTTTGCGTGTGCGCTATTAGGTGAGGTGAGTGGGGAGCCAAGGGTGTAACATCAGGCGGGCCTGTCACCTACGAGCTGGAATTGAACCTGTGATGCATGAGTTCCCATTTCTCCCGGCTGGCAGCTCTTCACAGTGAAAAATCTTGTTTTGATTGAAATATTGTTGTTATTGTTTTTTTTTTCTGGCACTATTTCTTTTTGTTGATCCCCTTCACAACTCTTCATGAGAAACAAAACCTTACTTTCTACTGACAACCAAACTTTTCTTTGTTTGCATTCACTCACAAACAGGAATTGTTTGGACAGGAATGTCAACGCACGGAATTAAATTGCCACGTATCTTCTTTGCTCCTGTAGGCGTTTGGCCATATAATGGGACCGCAACCATTCAGTGATCGCGCACAATACCTGTCCTACTTTTTGGATTCTTACTGACTTGTTTAAAACTAACAGCGAAAGATGGGAATGAGCTACATATAGAGAAACACATTATTAAAGTTGGATCTTTTTAATTTGATGATGAGTACAATAGATGTCCGCGCTGACGTGCTGTTATTCCTTTACTTGCTAGTGAATTCAATCATTTAGCAATTCACCCACTTGTTCTTCTACAGATGCACCACTGTCATTGATTGCAGTCAATGTGGGCACTCAGCCAGCACTGTCATGGTCCCCTAACAGAACTACCACTGCATAAACACACGTACACACACACACAGGGCCATACAAACCCCTCTCTGTCCCCTGGGTTTTTGTTCTGTTGTCTGCTTTAGTTGGCACGGCTATAAAAGGATCCCCACCCACATATCTGTCATCACCCGAGCATCCGCAGATATCCCTCTGTCTCACTGTCTCACCCAGTCTCTTCTTTCCTCTCATTGTTTTCTCTCCTTCTCCCTTTGTTGATTTCTTCTTTTTTTGTTGCCTATTTTTGTCTTTTCTTTATCTTGCTCCTCATCATTTTCCTTTCCTCTACCTGGATTGCCTTTCGGCGTGCAGTCTTACTTCTTTCCTGACTGTGTCCAACAAACAGACTGTATTTGTACAGCTGTATGTTACCTTGTATAAATACAAGTAGGTTGTTAGCTTGCCTTGCGGACAGTGTGGAGTACCCAGATCGGAATCAGAGCAGTCTGGGTGCTTAGTGAGGCGTAGAGAGCAACACATGCTGGCCTAACCACTCTGTAAGCACCTTAACGGGACACTGGTGACCAGCACTGTGAGACAGAGGAAGCAAAATTAAACACTGTACATGTGTGTGTGTTTGTTTTGTTTTTTTTGTAGGATTTGATAATGATAAAAAGTGCCTAGGTTTTCTTAATGTGGGTGTGTGTGCATATGTGGACACACACAACATAGACATCTCTTTTGTGTCTCAGATTTGGGCTTTGCAGGCACAGGACTGGAAGGCTTGATTGAAGCGACAGTGGAAACCAGTAAAAGATGGATGATAAAGGCTTGCTCCCAGCCGGTGCTGAAAGATGCTCCTGTTCCTGTCCACAGTAGACAGAACTACCATGAGACAGAACAGAAAAACCATATTGATGTCGGTTTGTTGTCTTCCTGGAGAATCAGAGAGAGTGTCAGTCAGTCAGCCAGGCAGAGTAGCCTATAGTACATCAACTTAGTAGGGAATCCTCAGACGATTCTGGCTCTTTGGTGCAGTGACTGTTAAGTCTATTTTTTTTTCCTATTAGTATTCTGATTCAGTGGCTAGTGCTTGTCGCTGCCTTGAGTTTGTCTAGACTAGCAACTGCATTTGTGCGCGCATGCACGGATGTGCACATTTGAAAGCGAGTGTGACAGCCTCTGTTTGTTGATACTCAGCCACTGTGATGCCGTTGCGTCTGACTGTCCATCACTTCCACGTAAGAGCGGTTTCTAGGATCGGCTCACCATCTTTGGAAAGGATTCTGTCAAGAGTGAATCAATTCTTGTTGCTGAGACACACTGTGACACTCCCTGAGTGATGACGCTAAGCATCTTGTGAAGTGATGAAGTGAGGCAATACGCAACTATAATGTCTGTTTAAAGCTGTTTAGTGATGCAGTGCTGAAACAAAAAAAATGTCCTGGTAGTGTATAGGATTAAGGAGTAGTTTAACATTTGTTTTCCCCTTTCTTGCTGTGAAATAAAGTGACGAGACTGATACAATTCTCACATATGTCCATTAACTGGTACGGACATATAATGATTTGCACAGCTCTGTTTGGTATAAAACAATGGGAACAGCTTAGAGCTTGCCAAAGGTAACGAAATCTGCTTGCCAGCACCTCCAAAGCACACAATGAAGACATTATATCTCGTTGACTTCATTTGTACAAAAAACAAATTGTAAAACTGTGACAACAAGACTCCAGGAGGTTGCTGCTCCTGATCAAGAAATGATCCACAGCAAAAATCACTGTAAAATCTCATCTGTTCTTTTCTGCTCTACGTGTATTTTATTAGCTTTGGGCAGAGCCGGCCTAGCTGTTTCTCTCTTTCTCTCAGTTTTTTTTGGTGCTGAGCTAACCAGATGCTGGATACGGCTCCTTATTTAGCTGACATATGTGACAGCCATATCCCTCTTCTTGTGTCTCTCAGCAGGAAAGCAAATAAATTTATATCCCAAAATATAAAACAGCTTCTTTTAGCTGTGGCTTAATAGGGTCGTGGTGTATACAGATGTGCAGCAGACTGGGGCTATACTTAAAGTAAAATCTTGCGTTTGCCTTCTCAGTCATGTTTTTAGATGATGATCTTCACTTAAAAGCTGACGTGGGATAAGTGTAGGGCTGGAAAGCCCATCCAGAAGCAGGAGCCTCATCAGGTAGATGTCATCCGTACTGTCCACTCATTCCTGAGAAGGAGGAAAGCTCTCCATGTCAAATGTCCGGCTGAGGCTGATACAGCTTTGATTATAGAGTGAAACATGGAGAGGAGATTGTATTTTGTCCCACGAAAATCTCCAGTGTGCTCTTTAGTTTTCAGCCAAGAAAATGATAAAGCAAACAGTCAAAATTTAGTCAGAGATTTTATTTTCCTGATATTTTTAATTGGCTCCTTTTGATCTAAATGTAACTTTGTCCCTAAATGAGTAGCGAGTCATATAATCCTTCCGATATAAAAGCAGTATGTATCGAGCCTACATATGATGAGGAGTGTATTAATATTGTTAACTGTTATTAAAACCTTGGTTCTGAAGGGGTTGTGGTGCATTTTTTCCTTCTTCCTGCCCTTTCACTCCTCGCCATCTTCCTATACCAAGATGACTCTGTTGTCTCTCCAAGCTTTCCCATGAGCCCTTGCCCTGTTCTTTGTTTGTTTGTGTGATCCCTTCCCCTAGGCCACTGTTGCACATCTGTGAAAGTACGTGTGTATTTGTGTGCATCTGCGAGCGAGCACGCAGTCGGAGCTTTGAACAGCGCACACGTATGATGTCAGTGTGTGCGCCTCTGTGTGTGTGTGTGCGTGCTGTAATCAGTGTGTAATCTCTTCCCTGAGGCCACTGTTCCACACAGCTGGACTAGAGCCTCTGGAGGGTTTCTGTGCTATTCAAGCATCCTTTGCTCTTTCCACCTGACCGGGTGGTGTGTGTGCGTGCGTGTTTCTATGTGTTTTAACAGGTGCAGTACCGAGAGCTGAAATTGGATCCCAATCCCAGTCCAAATAAAAGGAAGAAAAACAACCCCGGGTAGATGACTGCGTCCGCCCACCAACTCCTCTCTTCTCCACTTTTCCTCACTCGGTCTATTACTGGACACCGAGGAACAAGAGGACGACTGCTCTGGAGCAGCTCGGCTCAGCTATCCTTTAACATTTTTGGTTTTATTTCCTGTTTACTTCTCTTCAACTTTTTTTTTTCTCCTATTTAATTACTCGTGGTGTACAGTTGTTTCCCAAAATGTCCTTTTTTTGTATGAAACAAAATGTGTGAGAAACCTCTTAAATTATTACCATAACCATAACGCTTTAGATTTTTTTTTTTTAAAGGCAAGTGGAAAGGATGGATGGAATGACCTTTAGATCGGCCGTGTGAGCCACTCTCCTTGCTGCTTCTCTCCATCACTCTGACAGCTTGCCACAAGTGTCACACAATAAGTAAAATTAGTTTAACATTTATTCTCGCTGTTCCAAAAAAAAAAAGAAAACGACACTTGGCGTGTTTATCAAAGTAGAAGCCTTATACCGCATCCAATTTACTTTCTTTCTTTTTTTTAAACTCACATTTAAGTTGTTGAATGATTTTGTTAATATGTTTATATTTTATAATTGTTTTTCTACTCAAGTGTGTTTTGCTTTCTCTCCTCTCCCTCATAGATGTGGCAATGTTACTTTCACTGGCAGTAATTTGGACTGTCTCCACTTAATTCAGCCAGCCAAGTTGATTAGCAATTACGGTGGTAGCCTCCAGATATCTCCTTATACACAAACACAAACCTGGATCAACAGGCTGAAGGCTTGTTTATGCTTTAATACAATGGCCAGATTAACTTTTTTTTTTTTTTTTTTTAGTTCTGAGTCTGTAGTAAACAATTGGTGTTACACCCGAAAAGTTTATCACTAGCTGTTACCATGTCAAAATCCTCCGCCATTCAACGAGTCGCCTCCTCTCTCTGTCAGGCAGCACGGCAGAGTGGGCCCGCTGTCGTGGTGTTAATATAGATGTCACCCAGTTTATGCAGAGTGTCGTCAGGCAGTCGGGCCTTGAGGCAGCCACAGCTCTAATCTTGTTTGAAAGGCTGGTCTCCTTTCCTCTCATCCTCCCCCGTGCGTCTTCCTCGGTGGCCACACGCGAACACGTTCGCGGACGCACGCACGCGTGCTTCTGCGCGTAAGCGTCTTGCGTTTCGCAGGCACAAACATCCTCCCCCTCGCGTAAACGCGCAGTTCCTCTCGGAGATCTCGATCGCACCTTACTGTACCTGCACGCTGACAGATGAAAAACATTGTGTTGGAACAGGAACATTCTCCCCGCTCTCAGGCACACGCGCACCAAAAGCTGACACACAAACGCAAACATGCTTTCTGTGATGCTGTGCCCCAGGCTGGCCGCCCTCTCCATCTGCCCCACCTCCTGTGCCCAAAGCTCAACTTTGATCAGTCTTTCCAGAGACAGAGGCTTGTATATGTGAACTGTGTATGTAAGAGTGTTTGCGTATACGCATTTATGCAATCAAAGATAGGTTGCTTTTCTTAGTGTCGGTGTGCGTTACAGTTGTATCTCCCCTCCAGCTGTAGACTGATGCCTAGATCCAGTCACTGTGTGTGTATGTGTGTGCGTTGCAGCAGAAGTACCAGCTGTTACTTGGTGTAGAGTTTGCTTAGATGCTAGATGAGCAGCAAGTCATTGTGTGACAAGGCTCCAAGGGGACTTAGGCCTGAGATGTCAGGGATGGAGGAGTGTATGTGTGGATTTTATGCTATTTCAGATCCTTCTTTCCGTCATGCTTCCCTCCATTTGCTCTCTCTGCGGTTCCCTCATTCGTCAGTGAGCGGGGTTGCGACCCTGTCTGAAGGGATGGTCTCCTGGGCTTCTCGCTGAGCATCTCTTGAAAGATCACAGCGCAGGCTACATTTGAGGAGGTCTGCTCTCATCCTATTGATCCCTGCCTCCATCTCTCTGCCTCTACTTCTTTTGGTTTGCCCCCACCCCCCTTTTGTCTGTCGGTGTCTCTGCCATTATACTCTAAACTGTCTTCCCACCGCAACTAGCTCTCTTCTGCCATTTTGTCATCCTCTCACCTCATCTGTCTACTCTCTGCGCTCCCTCCTTCCTTGCCCATCCATCTCCATGCTTAAATATCAACAGGCTCAGATCTGTCACTCCGGAGGACCACTGCTTTTTCTTTTCTTTTTTAAGGGAATCCACTTGAAAGACAATAACAGACTATCCCCTAAGAGCGACGTCACTAACTGAATACAGCCTCCTCAGCAAACCCACTCCGTGACTCGTGAGGGATGGCTTTTTATAATGCCTAAAGGGATTGCTAGAATACCTGATGTGTATGCGTCTACTACTACATGTAGTCATTTTACAGCAAATTGTGGTGACTATTGTGCAGCATTGCATCCAAATACTGTCTCTCACTCTTTTTCTTGTCATTATATTTAGTTTGGGCTCTGTTGTGAAGCAAACCAAAGGGTTTTTATTTTGTACGATGTCGAGAAGATGAATTATAGAAAAGGAATGTATCAGACCGACAGTTTTAAAGAGAAAAAAGAAGCACTTTTGTTTGCACCAAGTTGAAATGAGACTTTATTTTTTAAACAGTACTGTACATAATTAATTACTTATTAATTTATGGTTGTATTTTATACAGTATGCCTGTCAATGATTTGGTGATGATGCTGTAAAGTAGGTGTATGCCTGCCTCATTTTCTAAGGTCCGTCTTTTTCCGCCTGCAATGTTGCCTGCCTGTGACATCATCTTTATGTGCCCAGTACTGACCAATAAGAGTTTCAGACAGCAACGCTGTAGAAGCCAAGACAGGGTTGGGTCAAGGTTGGGAGGGGCAAATGAAAGTGTGGTATATATTTCTGATATGAGTATTGGAATGCATCTGATGTATTTTACTCATTTGAAAAAAACAAATGAAATTAAATATTTTTTATCATCTCATTTTTTGTCTGATTTATTGCAAAAACCTTTTTCTGTACTGACGAGCTTCATTTCAAAGGCGCTTGTAAAAAAAAAGAAAAAAGAATGAAATATGGACTGTTACTGTCAGTTTTAGCATAAGGTTACCTCCTTTGCACCGCTCACTCAACTCACACCAACACGTGGACGTAGGCCTTTGTGCTCGGCTCAGCTCTGTGAAGCTCCTCGTTCTTCACTGATGCCTGCGTGGCTGAAACCCGCAGCGTACATCCCTGAGACCATTTGAGAGCACAACTGCTGGCTCCGTCTGTCAGAGCACCTTTCAGCTGACTTGCTCTTTACAGAGACAAAAAACCCCCAAAAGATATATTGCTAATATCTAACATTAGAATTTTGTCATATGAAATAATGAAATAGTCAAAGAATATATTTCACTTTTATTTATAAACATGCAAAAAATATTTGCACACTAACGAACACAGCATTAAAAAAAACCATGAGGTAGCAAGAGTCTACACTGAAATCAAACATTAGTGGTGTCATACAAAAACATGCATCTTGAAATACTAAAAATAAATAACATTTAAATTTGCAAAATACAGAACTTGTAAAACTCCCCAAAATGTACAATATAAACAAACCAAAACATTGAGTATTAGTAGATATAAAATTGTAGCACTTAAGAAATGAGCAACGCATGCTTGGCAGAGGCAGATATCCACAGGAAGACTTTTCTTGCCCTGTGGACCTATTTTAAGGCCCTTGTGAATTTTGTGACAATGTAATAAAAAGTTGCCCATTTGTTAAATTCATAACCTGTGAGTGAAAGTTAAGTCAGCTTCAGTGTGGTGTAAAGTTATGCTTTAACTTTACAGATCAGCTACTAGGGCTTCTCCTCGGGACCTAAGATCCTCTAATATCTTCATCAGGAACTGTGTGTTCTCTCCTTTGCACTCCATTACACCCTGAGACACCTGCCCCTGGTACTTCCCTTGGCTGAGCTCCCACAGTGTCTCTACATCTTCTACCAGCCTCACTGCCCGCTGGTCTACCCAGCCCTGAGTCACTTTTTGGAAGGAGTGCCTCGCCAGTGTCCTGACCAGCCGGTAGCCCAGGCTGTGGTGCTTGTCGCTGGTTGGTGTGTGGCGAGGAATTCCCGTCTCCCGGAGGTACGAGAAAATGAGTAGGGACAGCAGAGATGATCCAGCCTCCAAAAGGGGAAGGTTAAACACTTCAGTAGCTTTATTTCTCAAATACTTTGTGTCTCCAAGCTGTGCGCAGCGGAGGAGCTCTTCCCTCTGACTTGGCTCAGAGACTAGATCCAGCGGGACTCGACCGTGGCCATCGGACTGGCGGAGAAGAACAGATCCTGAGATGGGACAGAGATGCACAAGATCAGATCACACAAACTATTTTTTTTAATGACAAATCAAATCTGCTCCACACACCTAAATCAATGACATGAAAATAATAACTGTAGCAAACCTTGACTGCAAGTATTTGCCTGGAAATACTTTAAATACTTTCTAATAAACTGAAGCAGAATTTCACAGACTCTCAACAGTCAGCTTAAGTTTCTTTTGATAAGACAAAACATTACTCCATAGTCTTCAAAGAGAAAATGAAAACAGTCAGGGAGGCAATACTATCAGAAGTCTCCATATGTGAAAGTACTTAAGTCAAAAATTAGCACAGAACATTAGAAACACAGAGGTTAACATGTAATTTCTACAAGCTACAATGCAATAGAAGAAGATCAGATTTCAAATATTTTTAAGTTCTGAGACTTTGGGTTTAATGAGGGTAATGTAAACAGCCAGCTGAAGCATCAGTGACAACAGCAGCACAGATACAACCGACTCTGCAGCCAAAACTACCTTCGGCTGTGGCGTCATTATCAAATAAGGCAGAATAGACACGACACGGGTCAACGGCAGGACACAGCAACCGATCTAAATAGCGAGCATGCACAGAAACGCACAGACAGTACACAGATACAGTGACAGAGTCCCCCCCCCCCCCCCCACAAAAAAAAACAAGGAAAAAAAGAAAACAAAGG
>VUQR01006409.1:0-22210 GCA_015108515.1 Hemichromis elongatus | reverse complement strand
AAATACCAAAAATACCTCCGTGAGATTTTCCAGTCATTCAGTAGGTCAAATTAGAGTCGCTCTATGGTGGATTCTGGCCTTATGTTTGACACCCCTGCTCTAAATAAATCTCTGAAAAATAGCTGGTGAGTTGCTGGAGCCAAATTATTTGCACTGCATGATCAGGGATCCATGAAAGCTCAACATAGAAGAAAATAGTGTTTGCATATTAGTATTAAATAAACTTTTCATAAATTTCAATAACTGTATATTTTGTTGATCTTGTTCCAGGGCTTTGTGGATGGTGACCTCTCTAAAATCCAATATGGAGGTGCAAATGTGTCTGGCTTTCAGATTGTAGATTTTGAGGATCCTGTGGTGTCAAAGTTTGATCAGCGATGGGAGGCTTTGGAAGAAAAGGAGTATCCTGGAGCTGATACAAGGATCAGAGTAAGATTTAATTACATTTTTTTTTTATTTAGCTGAGTTTTTGTTACTTTAGCAAAAGTCATATGCTATAAGAGGTGGATAGGATTACCTGGAGATGGTCTAAGAATCAGGACAGCAAAAATTAATTCTAATATCAAGTAATGTTTAGTATGATATATGCAGCAGGATTTCATCAAAGTGAGTTGTGCATGACTTGAGGTGTGTATTAAAGTTAAAAGTCACACCTGTAGCACTTCTAGGGAATTTGTATATGAAAATGGCTAATGAGTTTGAGAGCTTCTTTGCCTTCTTTTTAGTTAGCTAATTGTGCCACATTCAACATAAAAAACGTCAGCATGCAGGCTGGTTAGTTCATGCCAAATGCAGTCTGTACTATGACAAGGGATGAAACCTATCATGGGGACTGTATGGGATTAAATCAAAAAGCTAAGAGACTGAGACTGCAGAGTTCATGGAATGATCGGGCTGATGCTTGATGAATTCAAAAATATGTGCAAGTGTACTGAGGAAACTGGTGTTGTTCTAAAAAAAAAATTTAAAAAAAGGTGCACACAGGTTTTTTTTTTTAAAAAAAGATTTGAATTGTCTTGTAAGCTCTGTACTAAATTTTATATATGAAGTTATTTCATGAGTAGAAATAATTAAATGCATTGTTTTTAAAGCAATTAGTGATCTTCAAATTTAAAATCGGGGATATGCCTTATTTTTGAGTTACCAGAAATACAGATGAACGTTCACAGTTTATAACATCCACAGCCTAAAATGGCTTTTAGGATTCAAACTGATCCAATCAGCTAAAAGTTCTTTTTAATTCTACAAGAATCACAGTCCACATCAGACAGCTCCCTCCCTGGTTGGACACCTGGCCAGCCGGTCCCTTGCAGCATTTCATTCCCTTTTCTCCCTTTTTCTGTCTACCTTTATTGCAACTGTTAAATAAAGTACAATTTCTGCAAATTATGTTTTTTTGCCATTATTTTTGTCCTTCAGTATACTTCAGCCCTCACCTATGACGCAGTCCATGTGATGACTGAAGCATTCCGCTTCCTGCACAAGCAAAGAATAGATATAAGTCGTCGTGGCAACAGTGGGGACTGTCTAGCTAACCCAGCAGTGCCCTGGGCACAGGGGGTGGAAATTGAGCGTGCCCTCAAACAGGTAAAATCAGATTAGAATGTCCTTAGTATGAATGCACGAGTAAGAAATGATAAAAGCTAGGCGTTAGAGTTGAAATCAGAGATTTTATGAAAAATCTTTCTGTCTTTTATTTGGTTACTCGTCAAAAGCTATTAAAATTTAATGTTTGAGATACAATTGAAAATATAATAATTTGAAAATTGTTTTATCAACACAATCAGTCATGTGTTTGATTGGAAGTCCACTGTGGTGAAGGTACCAGTGGAGATGACCAAAAGTAGGGTTGCCCTTTGTTAACTTATCCTACTATAGCCATCAAGTCAGGGTGTGTGTGAGATCCAGAACATGTCTATTTTCATTTTAGTTTTTGTAATTTAATTGACTGAATTTCTTCTTAAGCTGTGCAAATAATAATTTAAATAATGTGTATTTAGGTGCATGTAGATGGTTTAACAGGGAATATACAGTTTGACCAGTACGGCAAAAGGATCAACTATTCGGTGACAATCATGGAGCTTAAGAACAGTGGACCTGTTAAGGTAACTAAAACATCGGTTTGCCATAATATATGTAATTGGAATACATTTTCTAGCTTGTATGTGCAAGATATGTTCATAACCTTATTTGTGTCTGTTCACAGATCGGTTATTGGAATGAGGTGGATAAGATGGTTCTGACAAAGTCAGACCTTTACCCAAATGACACAATGGGAATGGAAAATAAGACGGTCATCGTTACAACGATACTGGTAACCTACCAATAGAGTTACAAGTGACGATCTCAGACAAAGTTTTCTGTTTTCTATCCTATAATAGTGCATTAGTTTACACATAAAGACTCACAGCCTTAGCTGAATTATGTGGGCCAGACCAGCAAAACTCCAATTCCTGTCAACATGAAGAAGTAAAACTACACATTTAATCTCTGAGATATCGTAATATAAGACAAAAAAAGAGGGAATACATTTTTGGACTGTTTACTGCATTTTCTTAATTTTACCAGTTTATCTCAGTTGTTTTACATTATAAAGAATAAATGCTGCAATAAATGAAAGAAAGCTCTCTGACCGACCAAGCTTAGATTGTAACAATTAAATATGTGAAATTATAGAAATCTATAATTTAATCCTATCATGCCCTTTGTATCATATTTGATAGATGAGTTTCTGAGACCTCTAGCTCATCAACATCATCAATACTTGCCATAATTTCAAAATGTAATGGACAAAACAAATGTATCAAATTTGATACAAAGATATGTCATAATCAACATACTATAGCAAAAATAGTTTGTTGATTTTGTTATAAGGGTTAATAAACATCTCAGTTTCAAAAATCTGATTTTTTTTTAATGGGTTGGGTCTTACAGAAGTAAAATTACTATGCTGCTATACTTACTATGCTGCTATACTTACTATGCTGCTATACTTACTATGCTGCTCACACAGGGAGAACATGCAAACTCCACACAGGCTCCAGCCAGGTGGTGGAGTTGTTCTCAGGACCTTAGTGCTGTGAGGCAACAGTGCTAACCAGTGTGTGTGCGTGTGGAGTCTGCATTTGTGTGGGTTCTCTCAGCATAAACCAGCTTCTTCCCACAGTCCAAAGGCATGTTGTTATCAGGGTTAGGTTTACTGATGATTGTAAATCACCCATAGGTCTGACTGTGAGTGTGAACGGTTGTCTGTCTCTCTGTGTTAGCCCTGTGATAAACTTGTGATCAGTCCGGGTTGTAACCCACCTTCCACCTTATGACTGCTGGAGTATTACCACAATAGGTTGACAGAAACTGATTTAAGCCGGTAGTGGGGAATTCACCCAGCCCTCACGACCCCGCAGCCTGCAAGATGGTGCATTGTTAGCCTTTACCATTAGCAACCCTGAGTAAAGTACCTTCAAAAGCCAGATTCATTAATGTTAACTCCCCCTAATGATCTATGGCACTTTGATATTTTCTAGGATTTATTTTAGTTGCCAGGAAAATATACCCCAGGGTTAGCTTGATATTTAAAGGGTAGAACAATCTATAAAAAAACTCACAAAAATGGATGTTAATACTCACATCCAAGTTTTACCTGTATGTTTAAAAAGAATCCATAAAAGGGAATGTTTACAAAATTAACTTTAATTGCAGATAGGATACTCTATTAAGCACTTTAGCAAGGGCAAAGCCAACATCTCAGTCAGTTAATAATAATCACATAATCAAATCATTTCAAAATTGAGAAAAGTAAATTAGAAAATGTAAAAAATGTAAAACAATCAGATCTAAACTGTGGCTAAATACCTGTTACTGGTTTTGATGTGGATGCATACGGGCTGTCTCTGAGTACACAGCCAAGGGGTAGCGAGATCCAAAACTTCACACAGAGATTTTAGAGGTATCATATCAACACAGCTTGAAGAATGCTACAGTTGTGCCGCAGTATTTAAAAGCTAATTTATAGAGACTGGCATAAAAGAAGATAAAAAAAATATTGTTGGGGTGGGGGACATCGGTGAAAGAATGAGAATCTATTATTTTGGATTTTGTCATTAATGTAATTAATTTGATCCTTGCTCACTTGATGCTATAACCTGATTAAAATGCACAGAGATATAGAAGTAAGAGATGGTTCACTGTGTTAAAAAGCGTGTCACGGTTTCTGGGTCTGTGATGATTCAGGGTTGTTTAGGGGTTTCTAGTTAGCATTTTTGAGAATCTTGTATTTTGGTTCAGTATTCTGTATTATTTCGTTTTCTTGTCATTTACTAATTGGTTCAGTTGTTGTTGGTTCAGTCGCTGGCTGCTGCATGCCAAATATCCTTGGGCGAGATATCACTCTGAGTACTCAAAGTGCTTTATACGACTTGCCTCATTCACCCAGTTAAACAAGCACCTTTTTTATGCTTTTATGTGCATTCTATCTATACCCACACACATTCATACTCCAATGTATTGTATTGTTAACATTTCGATTTGTTTGTGCATATAGGAAGCACCATATGTGATGCTAAAGAAGAATGCTGAATTGTTTCAAGACAATGACCGTTATGAAGGTATGTTACATCAGGCATTGTCTCGGTTATTTACAGAACAGTAAAATGTATAAACATTATTTTTCATTTTATTTGTTATTTAAACCAAAAAATTAAGACCCAAATCTTCATATCAGTATTCTATATTGAGATTGGCTTAAACTGGACATAAAGTTGATTCTGTCCAATTGGACGTAATGTTTTCACTGGGAGAAAGTGTCACTTGGATAAGTGTTGACGCATTTATCCAACTGACAACGTTACGTGCTGATGAACAAAATCAACTTTGGGGATTTCTTTGCCTGGATGGTGGCGCATGCATGAAGACCTACAGTATAGAACTAGAAATTCTACTGCCACTATTGAAAGTAGCACCATGTCACAGGAGTGTCAACCAGTGTTTATAACATTCCATAAAACTTTTCATTATTCATTCTTCTACTTGATCTGGAAGAGATATAGTATTAATGAAAATAATTCAGGTTGTTTGAGATATGTGCCATGAAGAGAGCTCTATGATACCACAAAAACAAATATTTTTCCTCATTTTGAAACTTTTTCAAGACACATAAGGTGCCGTTAATTTACAGTAAATTTGATATTAATATATGTAATATTCAATTACACACTACTCTTATGTCTCTTTATCTCACATAAGCGGCTTTGTTGTTTGGCTGTTTGTACTGATTCAAGGTTACTGTGTCGACCTGGCTGCGGAGATTGCAAAGCACTGTGGGATACGCTACCAGCTAAGGATTGTGGGAGATGGCAAATATGGAGCAAGAGATGCTGAAACCAAAATCTGGAATGGTATGGTTGGAGAGCTGGTATATGGGGTAAGACTTCACACAGGTACAATAAACAACAGAATATTTGATTTAAATTAAGCACGAGACAAATATTGGTAGTGCGAAACAAAAATGGTGTGTGAGACAAAACCATGTTCAAAGCAAAGTTTATAAATATTACTTAACAATTTTTTTTCCATGTCTTAAATATTATATTTTAACTCTGCTGCAAATCCCTCTCCTGGAATTGTACTTCTTTATGGTGCTTTTACCTGTACGTCCTGCAGTGTAAATGACACTCTAAACTTGAACTTTTCTTTACTTTTAATTAGATTGAAATCAGTATTTATAGTAATTACTAACAGTTTGTAGAAAAATAAATCCTCTAACTTAAATGACATTGCATTGTTTGGTCAGTCGCTCAGATCTTCAAAATCCATTATATGAGATTCTTGGATGAGCCTCAAATAACCCTTAATAATACTATTTAATACCATCCAATCCTCTATTTTAGTGATAAAATGGAGAGGATGGGGTGGATTCCAGCTTCATCTCACAGATTTATAGTTTTGTTCCTGTTCACGCTATATTCTTACCTTTTTGTAACAAGAACCCATACCAACAAACAGTTCTGCCAGCATGTAAATGTTTTTATTTGCGAAAACAGTATTGGGAGGCTTTTTAACCCCACTCTCTCCAGCTTAGTAATGCCCTGCTCTGCCCTCCAGTTGGGATAGCCACACGTTTAAAGAGCTTTATTTGAATGTGTGTGGCCACTTTCTTTACCTTCTGGCTAAGAAGGAACATTTTCTGCCCGTTGCTGAGGAGTCCTGATTACCCCAAGTTTGTCTTTCAGAGAATGGTGGAAGTCAAAGAGTAGATATTGGTCTATGTGTGTGGACTTCTGTTAAACTTCAGTGTTGGGGTTTTTATTTTCCTTGATATGCACACCACACACCAGAAATGGCAAACTATTATCCTTTGTATCTTCCCTGGTGAACTTTGTTTCTATCCACTGAGTTGATGTGAACAGTGAAGGCTTCTACTTCTTGGGTTTTGATTTTAACCCAGTTGTCATCCATGTATGTTTACCAGTGGCTAGGTGTTGTCCTTTTGAAAGAGCCATAAATTTTACTTTCCAGTTCCTCCATGTAAAGATTAGCTACAATGGGTGACACAAACTGCCACCTACAATGCAGTTTTGGGATCCCTTCCCAGGGGTCTCAACCCCACCCACATCTTGCATAAGGTGATCTCAAGGGATCACATGATAGGGTGGGGCAAGGTCTCAGAATGACTGCATCTGCTAAACTCTGCTGATAATTGTTTTTTACACCTAGGCGCATGTGGTGAGGAACATGATCAATAGTGGGTCAATGAGGTGAAAAGTCTTCAAGAAATTTAAATAGATGCTTTTCTTTCCAAACTCCTTAGACTTGGAGTCTATTAGACTGATATGATTAAAAACTACTGCAGCCTACTACCTTTAATGCCTGCAGCATGTTACAGTTGTTATAATTAAATGTTGTGGTCACTGCTCTGCTGCACTGCGGTCTCGCAGGACAATCACATAGATAGTCCACTGTCAGAACCCATTAGAAGATCATTTGCAACCTTCACTAATGCTGTTTCTGTACTGTGATGTGTTCTGACTGAAATTTTTCAATGAACCATTTCTCTGTAGATGATCAGTTAGCTATTTTACTACTCTTAGGAATTTTAGATTGTTGTTTGTTTGATGACAATGTAACGCCTGAAAAGACGGCTACAAAGGTTGACAATCTGCACACATATGCAAGTTGTCGCTGTGTAAATCATATTGTGATCACACTTTTATCCAGTATACATACTTATTGCGAATGAAAAGATATGCCATGGCTCTAGCATCCAGTGCACTTATGAACATCACTTTGCAGTTTATGTTGGCCACACTGTGATTTTTACAATAGGTAAATAATAAAACCTTTCATGATACCATCATATGTGGATGGCACCAGAAACTGTGCTCACAGTGATTTCTGAAAGTGCTCCTAAGCACAGGCAATTGATTTCCAGGACAGAAATTTGACTGTTTTTATTATGGTGCTGCTCGATGGCCTAAAGATTGGTCCTTATATTCATTTTCAGCCTTATCTACTACAAAAAGATTGATGAGATGTTTAGTAACAAAAAGTAACATGTTGAGTAACAAAATATATGGAGTCAATAGTTTGTTTGTTTTTACCATCAAAATAAGCTATTGTGTCTTGAAGGACAGGCATGAAGCCACTGGTGCATGCCTCTAAAGTCCTCTTTGTGCATGTTCCAATATCCCCCAGGTACTTCCTCCTGCAGTCCAAAGATATGGATGTAAAGTTGGATGAAAGTCCTGACATTGTGTAGAATAAAACACTATACGATTATATAGTTAAATGTGGCGTGTATGATAGAATTACTTATGTGATCACTACAACTGCTGCAGCTCCTTAAAGCCATGAAGCAATAACATTGTCACTGTCACTGTGTCTCTATTTTCCAACAGAAAGCAGATATAGCTATTGCTCCCCTGACAATCACTCTTGTCCGTGAAGAGGTGATAGATTTCTCCAAACCCTTCATGTCATTGGGAATCTCCATCATGATCAAAAAGCCACAAAAATCCAAACCCGGTGTTTTCTCCTTTCTGGACCCGCTGGCCTATGAAATCTGGATGTGCATTGTCTTTGCCTACATAGGAGTTAGTGTTGTTCTCTTTCTGGTAAGTAAGCCTGCAATTATGAATTGGCATGTTTTGTTGAGACCCTGTCCTGTCCGGTGCGATCCTGTTTTCATAGGTTTCAGGGCCTAATACAGATATGTTAAAAGAAGGCATAAATACTATGTTTGAAATAAGTGACATAATACTTACTGAGACTTATTGAGACTAATGTATTGTCTCAAGAGGTTTAGGTCAAGTTTGAAGTCCAGCCTTCGTTACCCTAACTTTAAATTAATCTAATAGAAAACTGCAATGAGGGGAAATGTGACTTTAAAGGGATCCAAACATATTTAAGATGCCTAGATTATAGATACTACGACATACTAGGCTGTTTTCATTTATACAGTTACTTTTAAGTAGTAATATGCTCTTTCACTGTGTTCCTCCAGAATGGATGAAGGCATTTCACTACTCTAATATTTTTTCTAGTTTCTAGTCACATGCATATTTTTTTTTTCTGGTTCAATTCAGCAGGATTTTATATTTATGATCAATTGATTACATGTAATCTAATTTAACAACAAGGAAGTTTACTGAGAAGGAGCACTTTAGTTGATAATGTGTCATTTCTTAAATAGCAGTTTTGTCCTTTTATGGCACTATAGTTAGACAGAAGCCTCTCTTCACAGCCTAGCCATTAGTGGTGGGCGGATCGATCCAAATATCGATTGTATCGATACCAAGTCGGCATTGGTGAGATCGATTCTTTACTTTAAGTTCCCCTCTTGTTTGCAATGCTGTGGTTTCTGCAAAGATGAAAGAGCCAGGTCGCTGGACTCAGGGCTCCTGTGTCAGCGCAGAGAAGGCACACTTTACTCCCCCTCCCCCCTCTTGTATTTAGATGTTGAGACGGGACTTAGACGCTTTGGTTGTTAAATTGTTTACATATTATTTATATTTTCACCAGTTGTTGTTTTTGTTGTTGAGAATTTCAGTTGTAATTTTTTTTTTATTATAGTCTCTCAACAGTACTTGTTTGTTTTAATTTGTTTACTGGTTTGGGTGAACTTTTTATTTAAGATTTTCTTTAAAAAAAAATTATAATATGCATTTTCTATAAGCATTTTCTGTTTAACTATAAACTTATTATGTCCTGGGTTTTTAACTATTTAATAATAATAAAATAAACTATTTAATCAGGTTGGGCCTTTTGAAACAGGAGAAACAACTGAAATGCCTTTTTTTGCATACTTTTAGAAAACCATCTTATAACAATCTGTGTAATCTGTGTATTTCTGTTGACATTCTAATGCTTTGCTGCTCTAGGTATCCAGGTTTAGCCCTTATGAATGGACGCTTGAGGAGCCAGAAGATGGAGCCTTGCCATTAACCACTGAGTCCACCAATGAGTTTGGGATCTTTAATTCTCTTTGGTTTTCTTTGGGTGCTTTCATGCGTCAGGGTTGTGACATCTCACCAAGGTCGGTATGCCAATGACATTTCATAGTCATAGGTCTGATGTTGTAATTAATATGTTATATCAATGTACATTCGCTGCCTTGTTAATCAGGAACTGTATATTAATACTGATTAAAGGCTGTAAAATAGCCTCAGTTCTTCTCATAGACTCCACAAGATGGGATAAAAGTGCATTAGAAACTCTGTTCATGCTACAATTGTTCTGTTCTACTTCAACCCTAAAATTTTTACATTAACATGGAAAGGATAATATGGCCATGAAGAGATGTATATAGAAGAAGTATAATATATATCTATATCTATATATCTATATATCTATATATATATATATATATATATATATTATACTTCTTCTATATACATCTCTTCATGGCCATATTATCCTTTCCATGTTAATGTACAAATTTGTATATATATATAGATATAATTATATATATATACACACACACACACACACACATGTATATAGATAGATAGATAGATAGATAGATAGATAGATAGATAGATAGATATTTGGGCACGCCTTCTCATGTTTTTTTCTTTATTTGTACTACCTTCTATACTGAAGACATCAAGTATATGAAGCAAGATATATGTAATTATGTAGCACTTATATTTTGGATTCCTGAAACTAGTCACCCTTTGCTTTGTTGACAGGGCTGCAAAACCTCAGTTTTCTCTCAATGAGCTTCATGATGTAGTCACCTAAAATGGTTTCACTTCACAGGTGTGCCTTGTCAGGCTTCATTCGTGGAATTTCTTGCCTTCTTAATGAGGTTGGGACCATCAGTTATGTTGAGCAGAGGTCAGGTCACAAGTAAGAGCCCTTTTTTAGAATTCATATCGTGGCAAGAACCAATCAGCTAATTAGAAACAACAGGTAAGAGAAATACCAGTCCATCATTTCTTTAATAACTGAAGGTCGGTCAGTCTGGAAAATTGCCAAAACTCTAAATGAGCCCCTAAATGCAGTAACAGAAATCATCAAGTGCTACTATAAAACTGGCTCACGTGAGGACCGCCGCAGGAAAGGAAGAGCAAGAGTCACCTCTGCTGCTGAGGATGAATTCATCCGAGTCACCGGCCTCAGAGATCACAAGTTACCAACAGCTCAGATTAGAGCCCAGATAAATGCCACACAGAGCTCCAGTAGTAGTAGCAGACACATCTCTACATGTTCAGACCATAACGGTCTGTGTGAATCAGATCTTTATGGTCAAATGGCTGATAAGAAACCACAACTAAGGAAAAACAACAAGCAGAAGAGATTTGGTTGGTCCAAGAAAGTAAAGGACACTAGATCAGTGGAAATGAGTGCTTTGGTCTGAATAGTCCAAATTTGAGATCTTTGGTTCCACCTACAGTGTCTTTGTGAGATGCAGAAAAGGTGAATGGATGGTCTCTACATGCTTGGTTTCCACCGTGAAGTATGGTGGAGGAAGTCAGATGATGTGGGGGGCTTTGCTGGTGACACTGTTGGGGATTTTTTTGAAGCACACTGAACCAGCATGGCTACCGCAGCATCCTGCAGCAACATCCCATCTGGTTTGTGTTTAGTTGGACCCTAATTTATTTTTCAACAGGAAAATGACCCCAAACACGCCTCAGGCCTGTGTGATGGAGTGCTGCACCAGATGGCCTAGCCTCCATAGTCACCTGACCTAAACCCAATGGAGATGGTTTGGGATGAAGATGGACCGCAGAGTGAAGGCAAACAGGCCAACAAGTGCTCAGCATCTCTGGGAACTCTTGGAAAACCATTTCAAGTGACTCTCATAAAGCTTCTCGAGAGAATGCCAAGAATGTGCAAAACATTAATCAAAGCAAAAGCTGGCTGTTTTAAAGAATCTTAAATATGAAACATTTTTTGAGTTATTTCACACTTTTTGTTTACTGCATAACTCCAAATCTGTTCATTTACACTTTTAATGCCTTTAGTAAGAATCTACAGTGTAATAGGCTTGACTTACACATGTAATTAAATGAATCTGTAATGAGTCCTAGAACAGTTTAACTCGACTGATGTGTTTATGTGGGCAGGTCTCTTTCAGGACGTATAGTTGGTGGGGTGTGGTGGTTTTTCACTCTGATCATTATCTCATCATACACGGCTAACCTGGCTGCCTTCCTCACGGTGGAGAGGATGGTGTCTCCCATTGAGAGTGCTGAAGACCTGGCTAAGCAGACGGAGATAGCGTATGGAACACTGGACTCTGGATCCACCAAGGAGTTTTTCAGGGTAAGGACTTTTAGTTTCAGCTGGACAATAGGAAGAGCCTGCTTCAGTACTTCCACACACTTAAAATGTTTATGAAATTTGAGGTTTCAAATGGTAATCCTTAGATGACAAAATATTGTTTTGTAAAATTGAATGTAAATATGTAAATATTGTATTGTAGTTTCGCAATTTAATCCAAAATTTCCGAGAGATCTTTCCTTCACGTTCAACTGAATCAAGTCCTCAAACCTGTCCTCTTTATAAGTTGAAAAATATATTTGCCCCCAAATTTTTGGTTGAGAGCCTTCTATGTGGGCAGGAGATGGGGTCTGACAGTGATCTGAAATGTGGTTTTTCCTCTCCTTAGTCCTCAGGAACGAGGCTCGAGTTGCTCCTGTGTTAGAAAAAGTCCCCTTATAAAGTGAGATGCTCTAAGGAAGCAATAACATACACAGTGAACGTCCAAAATTGGAGAGCAGCTTCCAGTCCCTGGTGTGTTCTCTCAATCTGTCCATAGTCCAAGTCTGTCCAAGATAAACCAGTGGTTTTGCTACGCCCTCCTTTGTTTTACAAGAACATCCCCCGCAGCACAAACACGTCCTCCCACCACCACACACACATATTTTGTTTTCAAATTCTATTGCAGTTTATTTCACACCTCAAACCTTTTGTAAACAAATAAAAGTAAACTGCAATACATTACTGTTTGCAATAAAATAACTTACTGCCTCTTTTAAATGACAGAAAACAAACCATCTTTATGGTGTAATTATTGTACGTGTAGTTGTTTGATTTTTATGTCTAAATATTTAACGGTGCTATTGATACATTTTTTAAAAAATGCTTCTGTGTAAAATGGTTCTAAAAACATAAACAACTGTGGGTTAGTCTACTGATTTGGACACTCCAGTGCGTACTCCTGACCCAGGGGAAACAAATCTGTCGGGGATACTTTCCTTGGCACTAGAGCTGGGTATCATTACTGGTATCTATAATCCATTGGAGTCCGATTCGCAAGGTGAACTTGGTCAAAAATGATATCAGGAGGAACACGTGTTCTGTCAACAGCTGCATCATTTTGGCTTTATTTCCATCAGAGATCAGAGGCAATAGGGAGCAAATCTGTAGACACAGTAAACAACATTCATGGACAAAGTGGTTGTTGTACATCTCTTACTGTAGCTCCTCCTTTTTGATAGCGAGGAATCTGGCTTTGGTCAGGAACATGGTTTATGTTGTTGTTTTCGCAGCTAGACACGATAGCCAGCTCTGCATCCCCGCTTTTGTTTCCTCTCCCTGTGCCATCTGCTATGTAAATCCACGGCGCGCCCAGTGGTCTCGCAATATCAGCTAGGATACTGTCGGTCCAATCCGAAGTCAAGTCCGGTTCAAGCCTGAGGCTGATGGCTATTAGTTCCTGACGACTGAAAGTGATCTGGTATTGCAGGAAGATGCAGTGAAAAGGTATAAAAAACACAAAAAGATGCACAGTAGTTGGGAGCACTGTGCTGCTGCATACATGCATGCATGCTGCCATCTTAATACACAGTGATATGGGTTTATTTAAAAAATTGCTACCAGCGCACGTATTCTAGATTGCACGTCTGCTCACTCTACAAGATTGTGTTAAAAAATTAGGATTTAAAATTCCACTGCCTTCTCTCCTAAACATCTCCATAACTCCATAACCTCACTTCCTCCTTGCTAATCCTCTGCACTTCTTGGTTCACAAACTGTCCTCAATCTGTCCTCTTCTCTCTCTAGCATTCTGCACATTGCTTCCAGTTCGAGCTCTGTGCCTAGCCAGTCGATACATGGCCTTTCTCCTTGTTTAGTGGCTGTTTCCTTCAACACTACAGCCGTACCCTCTTTCATCTGTCATCTGGTAACTCTTCCCTACCGGCCAGAGCGTGTCTCAACGCCCTTCTTCCTCTCTAGCTTCCACCATTTCCTTTCCTTCCACCATCCTTTCTCTTCTTTATGTCCAAAGTCATTCTACAGACTTCTTCTAATGCTGCCTCGTTGCTTTTCCGTGAACGTCACCTTCCATCTCTATCTTTTCTATCTTGTGAGCACCTTTCTCCACATTTAAACATCACTCTGCGTTCTTCCCTTTCCTTAAAGCACATGTTCACAACAGCAATATTCCACATAATCCACCACCATTTGCTGCTGCTGCTGAGTCCTGGCATGATGTTTAAATAGGGGAGACGTGATGGTTACAGCTGTCAACCATCTTCCCCACTGTCCTATCCATTCTCTGCAGCTATCAGTCTATGAATATACATATCTATGTTGTAAGGAACTGTAGCTTAGGTAGTAGAACAGGTCACCTACTAATTGGAAGCTTGGTGGTCTGCTCCAACCATCGTCTGCTCCAGTCTGCATGCCAAATAAGTGCAATAAGTGCAGTGCAAATGTTAAAGCGCTTACCTGGAATAAGCATAGAAAAAAGTGCTTGTGTGAATACTTTGACTGCTCAAAGTAGAAAAGTGATATGAGAACCAGTACATTTACCATTTACCAACCAGTATGTTTGTACTCCGTGCCTTCCTCCACCACTTGTGTGTATGAAATAGTAAAAAGAAAATATTTCCAGGCACCTACAGAAGTATTAGGTTTTATCTGTTTTACAGTTTAACCCTTTCACGTGTAGTGGTTACTACAGTGGCCAGTGTGGCTGTTTTCTTGTATTTGTGTCAGTGTTGATGCTATACTTGCCAGTTTTGCCAACTTAACGACTCTGTTGCTATATTTAGCGAATTTTCAGACCCCCTTAGCGACTTTTTTTCTAGAAAGTGACTAGAGACAAATCTGGCGCCTTTTTCTGGTGATATTGGAAACTCATGACGACTTTTTGACATGAAAGCACGTATCGGTTTTACTGTCAACAAGCAGCGGGTGCTGCCGTGGGCACCTCGGCAGGTATACCTCACGCAGCAATCCCCCCTAGCTGATGTCAGAGCAGGAGATGTTCACCCCTACGCGTTCAAACTCCAAATATATCGTCCATGAGCAAAGCCACTATAGCTCTAAATATTCTAAATGCTTTTAGGTTTAGGGTGTGTTTTGTTTTACTCACTTGATGTCTCTTCCACAATGTTATTTCTCTCTCCTACAGCATCTGTTATAATTACCTAGGCATGACTAAAATGCAAATTAGGGGATGACATCATTTAGCGACTTCTACTGACTTTTAGGACAGCCAATAGTGATTTTTTTTAATGTGTAAAGAGGAATAAAAATACCTAAGAAAAAAATCCAGATTGAGGTTGTCATAATTCATGCATGAAAAGGTTAAAAGTTTTGCCCAGTGAGCATTACGGAGCTGTTGTCTGCTAGTTTTTTTTTTAAATATTGTCTTGTGAGATGAAGCATCAACTCATTTAGACTTCAGTTGTACTCAAAAGTACTGCAGCTAAACTCCTTCTTCAAGTACATTACAGGTTATCTAAAGGTAAGTTGTGCAAATTGATTTATAGTATTTTATCTGTGTCTGTTTCTCTTGTTTAGCGTTCTAAAATCGCCTTGTTTGACAAGATGTGGCAGTACATGAAAGCTGCAGAACCTTCAGTTTTTGTCAAGAAAACATCAGAGGGTGTCCAGCGTGTCAGGAAATCCAAGGGAAAGTACGCTTATCTGCTGGAGTCCACCATGAATGAGTACATCGAGCAGAGGAAACCCTGTGACACAATGAAAGTTGGAGGAAACCTGGACTCAAAAGGCTATGGCATCGCCACACCGAAAGGATCCCCATTAAGGTGGGTGGATCAGTATAACAATGTTGGCCAACCTGCACTGCCATGTACCATTCACACTACTAACCTGCTGCCTAGCATACCACCCTCTCCTTTTTCCCACGGTTCTTCTCTCTGTAGATGTAAATGAAAGAGCAAATCATGCTACACTACTTTGTGCTTTAAAGAGATCCATATTTTTCTTAAACTCAGTACCTTGAAGCCACAGTAATAACCCTGGCTGACAACCTGCTTGTTATCAGGTGGTAATTACTGTGCCTATACAAATAACTCACTATGGAGAGCAAATAGATTCATCCCAAGGCTTACTGCCAGCTGGGTGTCGCAGTATGCGAGTGTGATGAATGGGACACGGCGGTTAACTCGTTGTTATAATAATCCACCTACCCTGATGACACCATCTCAGTGGTTTGTATGTTTTACCATGGTTACCACCTCTGACCAATGGCTAGTGATGGTTTCCATGACAAATGGGGGAGAGGGTTTTTGAATTTGGTTCCAGGCCTTAAAGACCACCACCTTGAGATAGTCTCCTTTTGTCTTTGAAAAAAATGTGACGACAATTATAGAGTAAAGCATTCTAAAACAAACCTTTGCATGTCAAATTAAAGTGTCTTTTTTTAAGTATTACTTATTCTATTTGGCTGCAGGTTTTTCTCCAGTGATAACTTGGCTCTTTAAGACCTGGATCAAGGGATTTTTGCAAAGTTTATGACCTAATGCTGCATTCCATTTGAAGTCGGAAGTTGGAGTTGCATGTGTGTGTTTGCGTCTACCAGAGTATGTACTTACGCGTGTGCGTGTCTGGTGGGGGGAGGGAGACCACTGTATGTCACTAAAACATTTTTAAATTATATGTGGACAGTTATACATAATTTAACTTCCCCCTAGAATCCCTCAGAGCTGTCTCTGTCTAATTCTTTTAATATGTGAAAGCAAGTAGTAACACTTTTCTTTTATATCGAACATATGTGCAAAGATTTACATCCATGTATACACATGCAGGTTACTAGCCTTATCAAAAAATTTGCTGTAGCAAATATAACATATGTAAATTCTTAATTATTCAATTTATCTATTTTATGAATAAATTACTTAACAGTTAACAAATTTACAACATTCAGCACTTTAGATATACCTCTGTGATCAAGAACTGCAAACCAGTAGCTGATAGCTCCTTTTCCATTAGTACCTACTCAGATCAACTCACTACAGTTTGCCACAGTTTTCAGGGTTTTTCCGTTAGGTCATAGTACCTGGATCCCAGTTATAAATTAATCCCTGCTCGGCCAGGGTTCCTTGCAATCCAGGCAGGTATTAAAATGGGATGTCGTCAGACTGCATGACACTGATTGGCTGGTCAGTGGCGTCACTAGATTTGTTATGACCATTCTCATGGTTGTAAACCCCAAACTTTTAACATACACATATAATAGCTGACTGCCTGTACACCACATTTCGATGCTAATATGAAACATTTCAGAAAAATTTCTTGTTTTTACAATGAAATCTGTCATTAGCTGTAAGCTATCATTGTTAAAGCTAACAATGAGTTCACTTTGTCGTTTAATTTTATTGTCCCAGGTGACACTCTTCATCTACTTTGTAACTGCACCACATTTTTAATTCTTCTATCACTAATATTAACCAGACAATAAGAGGAGAATCCAAAATAAAAAATGTCATTGTTTATCCCAGATCTGGGAAACTTGCTGGTAAAAGTGATGGATGAAAGTAAATTTTACTGCAGTCACAGAAATCCTAAACATGGAGAAGGAAAAGAGCAACCCTGGATCACAGCAGGAAAACATAAGAAAATGAGATGTATTTTATTTTATAGGCAATAATTCACCCTGTTTATTTACTAAACATGGTTTAGTTTTACTTACTGAAAATGAAACTCTTACAAACACATATGCTATAAGGCCAAACCTAAAAATATTCTTGTCCACAACTGTCAAATTATTGTGACGTCACAATCGCAGGGTGATCTACTAACAATGTACTTTAATTTATCTCCAAAGATGCAACCACTTCACTTCAGTAAAAACCACCAATCTGCTGAGAGCAGTGTGAATATGTGGCTCCAAAATCCTGAGGAGGGAGCAGCGCTGTAGGCCTACTAACAAAATTAATCCAGTATGAGCTTAGCTTTCACAAAAGTGTTTCTCTTGGTAAACAGTTCAGCTCCATTTGGAAACACATTTCATAAACACATTTCTGTCCATCTCTGCTCAGTTTCATTAAAACAGTGTTACTGAGGAGCAATAAGCAAGCGCATCTCTAAACACTCAGTTTGAAGACAGAGTGAAGAGTTTTAGGACAGAGGCAAAAATTTGGCACTGCAATAACAAGTTTGAGCCATCCACACAAAGTCCTGATTAGCCAATCGTCCTGATAACGCCGCCTAAAAATAATCTCTTCTGCTCCCGAAAGTGAAACTCTTATAAATATATCCTCCTGAGACCTAGCCTATTAATTTATGTCCTATGTAATGGACGTTTGTTTTTGGGCTTCATCTTTTGATTTGTTTGAGCTACACTAGTAAGTCCTGATGAGAACATCCTCACCTTTCCAATGATATTTCATGTGTTTGGGTGCCCTTTTTTAGTTATCACAAAAAAGTTAAACTGAAAGATGCTTTTATTTCTCTCGGTTCTCAGGAGGCTAAATGCTATAAGGCCAGTCACAAAGGGAGGCATACACAATGACAGAAAAACTCACAGGCGCAAGGAAACAAACTGTTAGCAGAAACTAGGAAAATTTTAAAAAGAAAAAATCACCCCAAATCGTCATTCTAATGCTGTGCTTTGAGTTTCATTTGAGATGTACCAGACCATTGTGATGGGACTTCAACTTATTTGGATATTTATGGATATGTTCATTAATAATATCATAAAGTTCTTCTAATGAAAGAAAATATATATAGGGAGGACTGGCACTACCAGTGCTCCAACTCTATTTACTGGGCAGCCAGTGCATTAGGCGATAGAGGCATGGTGCATTACCAGAAGTGTTTTAAAGACACCTCAAATATTGATAGCTATATGGTTAGACATTAGTGACTTCAGCTGCTCCAGGCACAAAAGTTAATAAAATGAAAATTAAATTGAAGAAAAGCCTATACAGTAAACTTAGCAGCCAGTCCATATGTAATGCGGGTGATTTTAAATTAGGGGTACTGATATAAATCATGTCTGCAGAGGCAGATGGCGTCGAGTGGAGACCATGGAGACGTAGTGATGATATTAACAAAATGCTAGCCTTTATTTAGGGCTGCACAAAACATTACAAACAAAAGACATGAATAGAGCAAATAAAACCTATTAAAACACTACATGAAAGGAGACACCTGAAACATGGAACTGGATCCTGGAAACACAGGGGGAGAGAAGGTGAAGGAAACTACAACGAACAGAGGAAAACACACACAATATATACACCAAGCGAATTTGCAACAGGAGGAAAACAGCTGGAGCCTACCATATTTTTCGCACTATATGGCGCACTTAAAATCCTTTAATTTAATCAAAAATCGACAGTGTGCCTTATGTATAAATTCTGGTTGTGCTTACTGACCTCGAACCGATTTTATGTGGTACACAGCGCTCAAAAATTTGTCAAAAAATGTTTTAGTACGACTTTGGTAAGCTACAAAGCCGCACCGCTTTATGCATTGTTGGAGCTTTACGGCTACCGTAGTCAAAACCCCGTCCACTTCAAGTCAAGCGAAAATTGCAGCATCACTGAGAGTTAAAAACTGTCTAAATTCTTTCGTCTTTAATAAAATGATCAGCGTTGCTGCTTTACCAGGTGTAACAATTACGTTTAACATCCAGACATTAATAAAAACAGAATTTAATAAATTTAACAAAGTTAAAAGTTAGCAGGAAGTTAGCTCACTTGTTTCCACCTGAACATGATATACCATGTCCTGACTGAGAGATTTCTGACAAAAATGAAACATACAGCTCTGCTATCACTTCCAGCATAAATTGAAAAACTAAACAGCAGTGACGTTTGTAGGGTTACTGAAGTTGGACTGGCTGGTATATAATGATGTGCTATGTGGTCGCTAGCAACAAAGCTATGTTAGCATAACATAAACAAAGTAAGGCTAGAGGATGAACACTAACTTTTTTTCCACTCAATAAAAGTTAAGCTAGCTACCGTATTTCTTAAACTGTTCACATAGTATTTTTGTTAACCTCCTTAAATCTTGTTTCATTAAAAAATCTGGTGGTGTATACAGTCAAAATTTCAAACACTCGGTCATTATTAAAACTGTCTTTCCAATTTCTAGGCTGTTTTAGGGTGCAGCATTGTTGGCCTCGTTCTCATATGACACTTAATGGCCTTTTAATCCACAGCCTTATTTCCACAAGGAAAAAAGTTAACTATGTGAAATATAAGTAAAAACAATGCAGGGAGCTACAGAACCATTTAAAACACAAACATGATACAAACACGAAAGCAACAAATTACATTTTGAAACCTAGAAATGTATTTGTTTCTGAATCATGTAAGTCAATCCCCACACTCTGCTTCATGTATGAAAGGTGTATTGGTGGGCTATATATAAAGGATATTCTTTTTCCACAACTACATTAAAAAATTGTAAAATCACTTTTTTTAATCTACCACACAAGTGTTTGTGAACTGAGGGCAATGAAACACAAAGAAGGAATACGGGAAATAGGTGACTAACAAGACAGTGGATGTAAAACTAAATACAAAACACAGGAGACAAATGACTACCACAATAACACTAAAAATGCAGGAGGAACACAGAGGAAATAAATAAACAGTAAGAACAGGGAACATAACCAGAACACAAGAAGAGCAGAATACAAATGAAAACACAAGAAACTAGATTTATACAATAAACACAACTCAACCAAAAACTAATAAAACCCCATGTCCAAAGGATTGTGACATGGAGCACAGGTAGAAAGAGGCTTTATAGTTTTACAGACAGTTTTTGTCTTCCTCTGATGGACATCAATCGAAACATTTAAATTAGTCAGAGACATTTTATGCCTGCTTTTTTCTTTTTTAATGCAAGGAAGTTTAAAGCAATTTTATTTTCTGTAAGTGTTGGGTGAGGGCTGTGTGCAGGCAGGAGTGATGAAATGGAGGACCCAAAAGTGCAGACTTAAAACAAACATTTATTACTAGATGACAAAAAAAAAAATAGCTAAACTGGGAAACAAACTAAACTGACAGGCAGAAGGACAGAACATACAGCATGGGACATAGTAGACCACGACACTGACACAGAGAAACACAAGGTTTAAATACACAGAGGGAGTATTCAGGGAATGGGTAACAGGAGGGAAACACGGCTGGGACAAATCAGGGCTAACGAGACAAAGGAAGCAAAACTAGAATCATTAACATAAGACATGCACCTTCAAAGTAAAACAGGAAACATAACACAGAGATGTGGACTTGACAAATGACTACAGCAGACAGGGGAGACAGCAACTAAAGAACACAGACAGAAAACAGAAGGCACAACTCTGACAAAGGAACTCAAAGACTAGAAACAATAAACAAGGGCAAACTCAAAGCTCAATGATAAAGAAAACTCAAAACTCTGGGTCGACGACCCAGGTCTCCTAACAGTAAGCCTTAATTCAATAATTTGGTTGCAGCAGCTATGTTGCTTTCAGCCTTTAATGTGTGTTTAAGCTCTTTCTGATATATTATTAATAATATTATGGTTTGATCTCCATTTATCCATTTTCTGCTAGTTGCCTGAGTCCAGACCTCTCGTTCCCCAATCACTTCTGGGGAGACATTTTGGTGTTTCCAATCCTGTTGAGATACAATTTTTTCAGTTTTTCCTCAATCTATGCTGAAGCTGCCAATATATCCTACTTAGTGGTCACTTTGCTCATCGCTGTGCCGTCATCACACAGATGCAGCCATTTATACTTGCTTTTAGAGCGCAAGAAACCACTGCAGTGTTCGCCTAAGCGATAGGTGTCGCCACTCAGACAATATCACATCATACGCACTGATAAGGAGGAAGAAAAGTTAAAACCGGAAGCAAAGGCTTCGTCAAGTGATTTTTTAAAAAGTTCTTTCCATAAACTCAAGTTTTCAAAGATTTTTTCGACATCTCCCTCTGCGTGGCAGATGGCAGTAAAATGGCAGTAAAAACCGGCAAATTACAAAAGTCAAGAGGTTTATGACCGACTGACGCACCATTAAGGTTGACACACGATGTGATTTGAAAATTGTCACAAGAAACCCATACACACGCAACACAGCAAGTATAAAAATGGCCTGAGGCTTCCTCTCAGTTAGATGTGCACTAAATACCCAACTATGAGGCACACAGTAGGCAGTCTAGTCAGTTGCCAAACCCACTTACTATCCAGAGTTCATGGCTTGTGAAAGTAGAAATGCAAATTGACTGGTAAATTAAAGTACCCTAACCCTATTTATGCTTAGATCCACTGTAACAGTAAATAACAGTCACCTCAAGGCGCTTTATATTGTAAGGTTTGACCCTACAATAATACAACATTGTTCAGCTCTAGCTACTCCAAGAGCTGGGCTCTGCTTGGTACCTGCCTCCAGCTTCCGACAAACCAGCCAAGCTCAGCGGACTACTTCACCCTGTTGGCTCCCTTTTGGCTACCTAGTGGCCACAGCTCTGTACTAACCTCAGCAATGGCGATGCACAACATGGTTCA
>VUQR01006403.1:1899-12739 GCA_015108515.1 Hemichromis elongatus | reverse complement strand
CGATTCCTGGAGAGAAGTGTAAAAAAGAGAGGGTAACCACTCACACACACAGACACACACACACACACACACACACACACACAAACACGCACACGCACACACACACACGCACTCTGTTATGGTCAGGGGGAAAACAAACTACTGCTGTTTATTTACTCAGCAGTGCAAAACATGCCAAAATACCGAAGGTGAAATCCAACACACACACACACATACACACGTGCACACACACACACATACACACGTGCACACACAGACACACACAGCAGAGACCTTGAGCTGATTTTGTTTTATTCTCTTGGAGATAACTGACCAGTAGGGGTGTTGACACCATCTAATCTGCTGTAATCTGTGTTTATGTAATGTTATTGCCGCGGAAGCATGCCAGGAATACTGTAGCATTTAGACAGGAGGGTTCTGAGGGGAATGCCAAGAGTTTATTTTGATTATTCAAGACCCTCTAAACACTCCAGTTCTGCTTTGACAGCCAGGAAAATCCAAAGACAGCCTCCTAGCTCAGGTTTGCTGTATGTCCCAGTTCACAACGCACTCTATAGTAACAGTAAATTCTGCAGAGGTGGTGAATCTGCTCAAGTAGACATACTACCGGAGCTGCAAATACTGACAAATTGATATGTCATTTTATTGTAGCTGTTATTTAAACCAAAATGCTGTGGGGGTGGGGTGGGGGGTGGGGTAGTTGTCTGGGATTGTTGCCAAAGTATCCCCCCTGTGTACTTTGTAATCTGTAGTCACTGAATTCAAAACACACCACTCCTACAAAGGAGTCTTAGGATGATCTTCAGTGTAAATGTAACTATTTTAATTGAAACATGAATATTAGATTACTGCTAAGAGCAAGTCTTCTGTTAAAATAAATGTTGGTGCCTAATAAATAACACTGTTCCTCTTTGTTTATGTGCAGGAACATTTCTATGCACATATTAAAGTTTAATGGGCTAGCTTCAGTTTGATTTCCACGTTCCATCACATGTATGATAAGTTAATTATTAGACGTCAGATAACTCACTTGAAGGGCGTATGTGGAAAAAGTTGAAGCCACAATTTAACAAACCCGGCAACATTATGAGACTTTAATCATTTAATTCTGATTTGCATCAGATTCAAACATTGTTGTTTTTCTTTCACATGAGACCTCCACATTCTCTGAGCCTCCTCATTCTCACTTTGCCCTGCTTTTAATTAAAGCATCACGCCACCAGTTTCTGTAGGTGAATCAGACCACAACCAGCCATGTGAAAGGTGCTCTCTAAAATCACCTGCCGTTATAAACCGCATATACTTCCTTTAAATATATTTTTGCACAAAGGCACTGTGCATCTTCTACACAGCAACAATCCCTGCTTGCTCAGTGTGTGAACGCGGACCCGAGTTCGGGGGGATTTTCTCCTGTGACTGCAAGTCCTGGTGATTTCACTGAATGCAGTGAGCAGGTTGAATGTGTCCATAAAGGTATTCGGTGCGAGTGTTTAGAGTGCTTAGGAAGCAGGGTCTGTGTGTCGCCAGCAGCTGCGAAGACCATAAAGCAAGTCGAAAATAAATCAATAGCTTTAGCCATTATCTCTCGGCAGCACACTTAAAGCCTCAGCCTAATGGGTGGCTGGACCAGCGCACCACAGATGATCAGCAGATGCTGAATAATGTGGAAACTAACTGTAGCTAACCGCTGATAAGAGATTAACATGTTAATATATATAAAATGTGGATGAGCCCGTGTCTCCTTATCTTATTTACTGAATTAATTTCAACAGCACTGAGGCATTCGTGGATAAGTGAAGGCAGATAGTGGTGAGGACTTTAACTGCTGGCGAGGGATGAACCCAGCCTCATAGAGGTTTGTGAAATAGACTTTAAATCTATTGTTTCATGTTTCTGGACGTGAACATCCCATTTTTTTCCCATTTTGTTTGGCAGAAATTTCCCCTCCTTATTTCTGTGGCCCCTTTACATATATTTATATCTGGCTTGTGTCCATGTACACAAAATGAGTATTTCCATTTTTGAAGGATGAATTTAGAATTCTGCGTTTAGAGGCTCAATGCATTTGTGGGTGGCGTGAAAGCTTTCATTGTTCACACCGGAGACGGTTGTGTGAGTCTTTCAGAGGACAGAGTTTTGCATTTGCATTATTTTATTTTGAAAATATTGTTAATTATCACTCAAAAAATGCTTTGTTAGGGTCAGGCATCAAAATTGCGTGATTAAACTTAGAAACAGACCATGCTTTGGGTTCAGGTACAACAGCCAGTAGAGGAAACTGTACACATGAAATATACTTCCTGTTAAATTCATTTGTCAATTTGCCATGAGACCAAAAGCAATGACATGAAAATGTACAGGAAAAGCTTCGTGTTATACAGCTCCAATTACATACATTACCTGTGGCCAACTTAGAGTGATTAATTAAGCCAGCATGCATATCTTTGCACTGTGAGGACCCGTGCAGGCACAGGGAGAACATAGAAACTCCCCACAGAAAGGCCCCAGCCAGCCGGCTGCTTCGAGCATCAACAGTCTTCTTGTGAGCCAGCAGTGCTGTCTTCACTCTGCTTCACAAATTTAATATATTATTTCATATTTAAAGTCAGAATTTTCATATTTCTGCAATCTGCTAATGAATCAAATAATCAAAACCATCAGATTATGGGGAAAATAAAAATAGATAAAAAAATGGGCAAATAATTTATAAGGGAATTATCACGTCAATTCAAAATCACAGAATATAATTAAGTAGTCCTTATCAAACTGAATACTGAATAAAGGCCGAAAGCTCTCAGTCATGATGTGCATCCTTGCACAGAAGACATCAGTCTCATGGATGCGATTCAGATACAAGCATCTTCGGGATACCCTGCCGTGTCTCGTTGGCTGCTGGTGTTAGATTTTAACCTCTCTCCACATGAGGGCTTTTCATAAACTGTAGTTTTCAGGATGCAGAGGCAGCGTGACTGTGCAGGCATGCTTGATTTGTATGTATCATTATAAAGGTGCTGTTGCTATTTGGGATGAACCTTGCCCTTTCTTTTTCTCTCCCCTCTCTTCTCATTCTGCTCTGTCTCTTGTATAAGCTGGGATAGCCCGTCTCTCTCTCTCTCTCTCTCTCTCTCTCTATTTCTTTCTCCTGACCCTGCCTGGCTGCACCCGCATGCACAGCCCAGCTTAAGAGTTGTTAAGATCATCTTAATTTATAATGGCAGTGACTATAAACATGTGAGGAAGCAGCTCCATGGAGATGGAGCTCAAACAAAATCACAATGTAAGACAGTATTTATAAGGCCTGCCGTGTGTGCAAAAAGCCGGGTACAACTGTGTGTGTGTGTGCATGTGTCTGTGTGTGTGTGTGCGTGTGTATGGGTGTCATTGCTCATATGGTTGAAAGCACGTGCTATCAGAAAAGGTCTTGATTGGCACTTTTGCAAGAGATGTGTGCATTCATGCAAGTGTGTTTATGCAGAGCATGTGTGCGGGTTTGCCTGCACGTGTGTGTGAGAAGGCCTGGTTAGTGGTGTTGTGGGCACACCATAAACAATAATCAAATGTTAACGAGGAAGCCATAATTACGCCATGCTGGCTGTCACTCTGGCGATATTGTTTTTTTTCCCTCTGTTACACCCCGTCACTGATCTCAAATATCTTTTTTGCGACTACTTCCTTTGATTACAGCACCAGTTTTTTTGTTTCCTGTTCAACAGTTACTTTCTCAGTTCCTGTTCTGATATTTTTGCTTCTCTTATCTTCGTCTCTTCATCAGCAAGTTTTGCTTCCGTTCTGTCATTTGCACTCTTCTCACTTCCACATTATCTGTTCTTTTAGTCTCTTTCTGCTTGTTACTCGCTACGTAAAGCAATTCTGTGTCAACAAGTCCCACTGTAATCTGAGGAGAAGTCAGTATGTTAGTCATTTTGCCCCTGTTTTTAAGCTCTTTGCCCCCACTCCACCACCCCACCAGCTGCAGATGCTGTTCTGCATCTACAGCTGCTTTGATGGCCCCCTAACAGTTGAAGGTAATGAAAGATTATCGATGATGCAAGATGTCAAAACATGTTTTCTTGTGAAACATTAAATGCAAACATAAACATAAAGATGCCAAATCAAACTGTCCTCATTTTTGCATGTTTTGATGTCATGCAGGACTTACTGACTTGAAGTTTTTTTCACACCTCAGAGCTACTGCTGTACACACACGCACACAGGGAAACAGTAAATCTGTCCCTACATGCATGCATGTGTGTGTGTGAGTGTGTGTGGACACTCCGGTTTTGTCTTGGCCCCGAGATTAAAGCAATGTCAGCAAGTGTGTGATGAGACCTCACAGACGATGGCTAGCTCTTTTCCATTCTGGCTCTCCTTGTCTTGCTGTCTCTCGTCTGTCCAATCCATTATTCAGCCACCTCTTTCTGTCTCTTGTCTACTATTTTTTTCTCATTATCTTTCTCACTGGCTGACTGATACTAACTCCTTGTGGCCAGTGCAGTTCCTCCTATCTTAATATATATTACTGTACTATATCTATTCTCTCTCTCCTATCCTCCGTCTCTTAGCGCTCTCGCTGTCTCTTGCACACTCAGTCATTTTGCCCTCCAACTGCCAGACCTTGTGGTTTCCTGTGATGTTTAAGCAGTGTGCCAGATTTAACATTACTGAGGGGAATAGGATGAACACGACATGAAGCGTGCGATCAGAAATCCAAACTAAGCTGTCAAATCTGAAAACAAATTCATGTAATTCTTGCAGTCCAAGATTTTTTATTTCTTTTTTTTAAACGACTTGTTCACGGGACCAACAAAAGCATGATTTTACTGAAAGAGTTATGCTCTGATAAAATAAAATTGTAAAGAAACAAACATTAAAACTGCTGATGCGTGACGTCAGTAACAGTAATCGTTTTGTTACACTGTAGCGTTCTGCTGGGAAGCTTTGGGTACTGGCATCTGTCTGGATGTTGCTTTGACATCTGCCACCCATCATTGTTGGAGACCGAGCACAACTTCTTATTCTAAGGACAACCGCTTCCCCTGCAGGACAGTGTGCCCTGTCACACTACAAAAAACAGCGCCAGCCAAGCTCGAGAAACACAACAAAGAGTCAGAGGAGCCAAAGGAGCTACCATACACCACAGGACTCCCCCCAGAAATCCACTTTCCAGTTTGTACAAGTGGTTCAAAGTTGTGTTTGGTAGAACTAGAGAACTGTAAATATTAAGCAGGTGGTTTTCTGCCTTGTTGGTGTGCAAATATTCAACCGGGATAGCCCCTCAAGTCAGGTTTCCAACTTGGAGAGTAGGAGAAGAAATACCAGACCCATCTTTACAATCCAAGATGGCAGCAGTGCATGTAAACAGTAGTAAAACTGTAAAACTTTATACTGCCCGTGTGCAGAATTTGTGACTTGCTCAAAGAGCAACACGTGGAACAGTGACCAGGCTCTACCCGTGAACGTGCAACAGAGGGGTCGTCATTCCCAGTTCAAACATCCGACTTCTGAGGTAAATGGAATGCAGCGCTAAAGCTCTCATTGACAACATAAGTTAAGTGGCATCGAGCTGAGAACACGTGACCATCTCAGACTAAAATATACAGCCTTACATTGTTGTGTTGAAGAATCAAGTTATTCGAGCGCCCCTAAATAATAAGCACTTATAGTTATATGCACGCCTTACAGTGCCAGGATGTGTTCCCAGAAAATTTTTCTTTTCTGTGTTTAAAAGTTCATTTATATAACCTGAAATGATTTCTAAACACTAATATGATGAACCCTGTTCCAATTTCATTCAAATTTGATGCAACACAAATAAAGCGCTGTTATGCAACGTAAGCTTCACAGCCTAATATGCAGCCTCTTCACTGACTGTGCCATGCTTAGCAAAACTGGCACTGCACATAGTTATTGGTCCCAGTACAGAGACCTGCAGTGTCGGCAGTTTGAGGGAGAATCTGAAGGCACAACAGAGAAAGAAGAGCAACCTACCACGTCTGGGTGGCAAGAGAGCTGGAGTAATGTGAAGGTATCTACTCCGCTTAGCAGCCCTTCCCCTTTCTGAGCTATCATCTAATTGGCTGTAATGAGTTAAAGAGGGGGAGCACGTGTAACTAAGAGGCCTGAAAGTGGTCCATTCTCAAGAGCAGGGGAGAGTGAACAAGTCAGAAAAGGATCAAAATTGAAAGTCACGGAGCATCTACAGATAAAGTTACTCCAAACATAATTTTCTCGTATTTCTGCTTCAGCAGCATCACATAATCAGTCCTGTGTACTAAAATGAAGGGAAATGTTGGGTTTTTGGGGGCTTGTTTGCATTTCCAGCCCAGCAACATGAAGGAGGGACTCTGTGTGTTGGACTCACAGTGGGAGCCTGATGACTGCTTTCCATCCTGCTTCATGTTTTTGTTAGTCTGTAGGGGGATGTGTGTCAGAGGGGAAAAATAACACTACACTGCACATAGTTTAGATAAATGTAAGAGAAATTAAAAGAAAAAAAAATCCTTTTTTAAAGTAGTGCAGACATGCTTCCTTTGCTATATTCATTCTACGAAAGGTCAACAGTTTTCACAGAGTGGTTTTGGTGTTTATTTAATCAGCATCTGTTTACTCGAAGTAGTACAGTGAGGAGCGGTGCCCTTCGCCCTACAAGTATCGCAGCCTGCACTGACTGTGCTCTTTTACCCACTGTCTCAGATTGGGATATTGCTCAGTGTACAATGAAAAATTATAACCAGCAGGCCAGTGTTAAACTCTCAGTGTTGCCAAAGATGTTTGTAGCGAGTGGCGCAACTCAGGAAGTGGTTATGGAAAATGGCAAAGTCCCTGCATATGTGTGGTATGTCTGTGTGGAAAATAGCTTCACTGGAGGGTGATGTACTATAAGCCTTATTCAAAAGGCTCTGGACTCTGTCCTAAAATTACACATAGAGACACTGACAGTTACACAAAGCCACGCAGAGGCACAAAACGAAACATTCGGCGTGACAGCGAGCGATAGCTGAGGAGTAACACAGCGCAGCCCCTCCATGTGATGCGACCTGGATACATGTGTTTAACTATAAAAACAATAGACCTGACATTAATAAATGGATAGTGAGACAGACTCTAGATTTTCATTAGAGAACTCATCACACCTATAGCTGCTACCCGTCTGTCCCATTTCAACTGATTTGGCATTTTAATTGTGAAACAATTTAATGCATTTTAAATCATTTTTAGTTCGTTCAACCTAAACTAGCAGAATGCTTTAGACCCATTACAGAGAGACATTATATTCCCACAGCTTAAAAAGTAGTCCCTGTGTCCCAATAAGGTGCATTATTTGCATATATAAATAGCGGTAGTGATACTGTATTTAGCACTGCTGCCTCACAGCAAGAAGGTCTCGGGATTGAATGCACCAATTGGCTCGAGCCCTCCTCAGTGTGGTGCTTGCTTGCTTTATCCACCTGACTCCCTTCAGGCACTTTGGCTTCCTCCCACAGTCCAAACACACGGATGTTACGTTAACCGATGGTTTTAGATTGACCACAGGTATGAATGTGAGTGTGCATGTCTCTATGTGTTGGTCTAGACTGGAAACCTGTGCAGGGTGTATCCATGATACCTTAGATAGGCTCCAGTAGTGTAGTGTATAGTGCTGTGTGATGGGTCGTGGAATGTAAACCTGTCCGTTGCTAAAGCACTTCAGGTCGACTTCTGTGTTTAAATGTGCTATAGGCTATGAATAAAATAGATGTGACAGTCGACACAAAACAGTTGAGCTGACCTCTAGCACTGTATTGGCTTTGGTAGTGCATTGCTTTAAATCACACATGTAAATTTGGGTGCTTATTAGAAACGGGAATTTTGTGGTGATCATGGTGTCTGCTGTGGAGCCAAGATATTGACAGTTGAGCATGAGGAGTGTGTTGCATTTCAAAGGCATATTTTTAACTGGTATACGTACACCATCTGGCTAATCGGTGTGCTGCGTGGAGCCGTATTTGCCTTTAAAATAATAAGTATGAGTACAAAGTATGTAGCAGCATTGAGACGCGTCCTTTATTTGACATGGAAAACCTGTAGCTACTTTTTTGTGTCTGTTGAATAGAGGGCCAAAATTTTATGCTGCTTCTCAGTGAATAAGTTGCTGGAGGCAGTTAGAGTGTGGGCCTTTCCTGCAGTCAGTCGTAATTAAGACACATAATGTGTCACTACCTAACTCCTGTGGGATGGTTTTACTGAACGGCACTTCTCTTGTTTTTCCTCACTCCAT
This sequence comes from Hemichromis elongatus, assembly GCA_015108515.1. Taxonomy (NCBI): domain Eukaryota; kingdom Metazoa; phylum Chordata; class Actinopteri; order Cichliformes; family Cichlidae; genus Hemichromis; species Hemichromis elongatus. Next base: position 4,482 of record VUQR01006403.1, on the reverse strand, counting down.
TTTTTCGTAACTCCCTTTTCTATTAAAATATAAAAATAAACAAAGCAGTGGATATATGCAGTTCTCTTAGTTTCTGTTTATTGAAAGAATTCATGTTTTTATTTTTATTTTTTTCTTAATGGAGTTGTCTATTTTAGCTCATGTTTGTGTGGCTATCAGGTCAAAGCACTTACAGATGAGGAAATGTGAAATAAATGCTAGTTATCTTGATGAGCCTGATTGATACACTAACAAATATATAATTTAATAGATATGGCATTGGCAATAACGTAGGGTCAGACCCAACAAAGTATTATTAACAAACTTTATTACCTAAAAACAATATTGTTGTACACAATACTATTATATGTGTGACTTTGGGTGAGGTCGTTGCTCATATTGCAGTTCTTTAAAGTTGCAGTTCGTTAAACCTTGGTAATGGTGGCCCCAGCTTTACTTCTGTGTAAATCCCATCAGCTCCTTCTTGAGATCCGCTGACCACCTCAGTTGTGTCCCACCTGTCTCCACTTTCTCACACTCTTTGCCTCAATCCCATTACACAGAGTTCAAATGTTACAGTCACAGCTCTCTTTTTGTTGTTTCTCAATCCTTGAGAGCTGCCCCTGACCCTTTGTAATCCATCACTGGAGATCCCCGCTGCCGTAGTAACCAAATTAAACATGTCACAGAGTAATGATGATTGGCCTGAAATTCAGTCATAGCCTCAGTCAACAGTGTGAGGTGGGGTATCTGTAGAGTAGTGTGAACATGTGTTTTGGGTCACGAGGATGTATGCTCAATAAACCCCACGTGGTTTTCTGAGCAAGAATAATTTGTCTTCTGGGAGAAGTTTTTAAGATATTCAGTAAAATAAAAAACAAAATGGAAATGTTTGTTCAAAAAAAAGGTTTCAACGAGCACCCTTAATCAACCTCTAGCCCCTCCGATGGAAGCTGTGGCGTGTTGGTGAAATGTCAGCCCTATGGAAGCACACTGGTGTGTGAAGTGGCTGCCCATACACCTACTAAAGCGTTTGTAGGCACTGTGCTAATTGGCTTGCTCCTGGTAACAATACAGAAGCTAAATGTCAGGGCTCCCTCAGCACTTTGTCTCCATGCTGGTTGCTTCTCAGTTCTGTATAATACTCTTCATTGATTAGGAAAAAACCCCCACATAGGAGACAATAGACCCCATGTTGGGCTGCAGTGGGAGTTTGTGTGTGTGGGAGTGTGGGTTAGTGTGTAAGCCTGATTATAGGCTCATTCAGGTCACTACTTTTCCAGCTTAGTGGATACTTTATGCTAATATTGTTTATATAAATCATCAGTTTCAAATTTCCAGCCTCTTTGTCTACAGGAACACAAATCTTTAATAATGCGTGCAAAATTTTTTTATGCTGAATTGTCCAAAAGTTAAAAAACATAAGAAAAAACATACTAATTTCATTTTCTATGAGGTGAAAGCATCTCAACAATCACTAGGAAAATTATGTGTAATTTTTATTAATCCAAGTTTGGTTATAAAAACTTTTGCAGCCCCCATGAAACCACTCTGGCATAAAATTGTCCTCTCTCTCTGCGGTTATAGTATTATTTTAGTCCATTTACTATTTAAAAAGATGACCACACCATTTCTTTAGTCTCTAACCAGCCGTACTGTGTACGTGTGAATCGTCATAACACTGAGCCACAGGAAACCATCAGAATACGCTGACTCTACATTAGTGCACAAAATGTGTCTATAGCGCATGAAAGGTAAAAAACCCCCCCCCAAAACAAAACCCTCAGACTTCCAGGATGAGTTAATGCATCTGTACAGACATAATATTGTAAGATGACTGCATCAAGACAGATTATGGTGGTTTTAAATTATAGTTCTTAAATCAATTTGTTTAATGAATAATTGCTGATAATGCAAATAAGCATACAGAGTAGATAAAAGCAGCAACGCCAACAGTCAGCATTGTTATGTGCTAGGGTTGGGCGATATGTAAAAATCTTCCAACCGACAATCGTTAAGTCCAAAAATCGATGATGGGCGATATATTTGTGCATGTGCAGACCTTTTGATGGGTGGAGCAATGTAATCATGCACAGACATGATGACACAGAAGAAGTTCAAACATGGATGAACTAATTGCTAAAATAAATAGATAAAGTTGCTAATTTGGGATTTCTTTGAAATAGATAAACCTAAGGATGTAACCAAAGCGGTGTGCCGCTTGTGCAGACGTATAGTGCGAGCAAAGGACTCAAACACAACTAACTTGTATGAGCATGTACATGTCCACCATCCAAATGTTTTGTTTTTTTCTGAACATAGGCTACATATCTGCGTTCTTTCTTTCTGTTACGAGTTAGAGTAAATGAATCGCTGCATTTGGTGCATATGCACTCAGAGGAGGGTGCATTTGCTCACAGATGAAAGAGGGTGCTGTTAAAACAGTGCTGTTATTTTTTTTTTCTGTTGACTGCTTCTATTAGCTCCATCATTATTAGCTAACTTACTCATGGGAAAATAAATAAATTAATCGCTCTTGTAAAAACAATCCATATTCAATATATCGCCCAACTCTATTAGTTACTCTACATTTGTTTTGGTTGC
>VUQR01006398.1:1453-29159 GCA_015108515.1 Hemichromis elongatus | reverse complement strand
TTTATGAAGTGTGTAATTGAGCTTTTAGTGTCCTGAATGTAAATTTTTAAAAACAGTCTCCTCTCTCCAGCCTATACTTCATTCCTTGACCAATTTTGATGCTACATTTTACAAAGGCATATTTTTTCACTGTCTTTACACTACTTTGGCTTTACATAGCAGATTTTATTTATTTGTAAACATCAAAGTCAACCTTATTGTTAATGCCTATATACTATAAGTACAGGATCTACACAAGATTGAAATGTTGTCTCTCTCTGACCCAAAGTGTGCAACGAGAATGAATCAAAGAAATAAATAAAATTTAATAGAGATCTATGAGCTAAATAAGAATTACACAAGATATTTTAAAACCTACAAATACTTTTTGCTCTTTAGATATAAAAATATGAGCTATACAAGGTTTCTTAAAGCTTTACACATCGTTGCAGTTCTTTGTATAAAAATATTAAGTATAAATTAATTATTAAAATGAATCAATAAAAACCCTACGGACAAAGTCTGTGTAACTGTACATCTTTATCTATAGTTTCACAAATACAATCACGGTATACTACTGTGGATTTACTGAAATACAAAAAAAAAAAGATTAAATATAAAAGACAGAAACAAAAGACCTAGAAACAACCTAGTATTGATTAATTAAAACGATTGTACAATGAATACAGTGAACCTGAAGGTTTACTCAGGGACAGGCACGACGTTCAGTATATGGCAAACGCTTTTTGGGGAAACACACATAAGAGGTAACATCCAAAGCTTTTAGCTTCCTTTTGTTATTCTGTAATTTCTGACTGCAAACCATTTTTTGGAGCCAACGTCGCTTGCCATATTCCTTCCAAAGGAAACTCAATTTTGACAATTCAGAACAACAAATTCAGACCGTCGGAGAGACGGCTTCAATTCCCCCCCGAAGTTGTGTGGCACAAACGGAGACAACATTCAAGAAAGAGCTGTCGATCAGCATTTGTACAAAGCGTGTGACTGTGCAACAATCAATGCCTTGAGCACGAGGGCTGCTCTTTGAAAAGCTCTACAAACACACTATTAAAATAGAGATCAATGCAGGGCCTTCCTTACTATGTTATCATACGACACAGACACGCACGCTGGGTCCGAACGACTGCTTTGTACTCCTAAAAACCAAACAAAACACATTTAACACAACCTTTCAGGATCAAGGCTAAGACCCTGAGTAATGTGCATGCGGTCTGTGCCACTCCTTTTATTTTACAGCTAAACACTGCTAAACGATTCGATTCACAAAAAAAGACCAAGAGCGACAAAATGCAGAAAATTACTCCCGATGTCAAAATAATCCAAAATAATCCAGGTCGCCTTAAAATAAACCTAATTTCTGTCTACAATAATCAGTTTCGAAAGTCACAACCTATTTTCTTTCTCACTTATAGCATCAAAATGAATATCTGTGGAACAGAATATATCATAGTTTGTAATCATAAAGATTATTTATAAAAACGAACCTTGGTTGTCGCTATGTCATCTATATTACATGATAAACTGCAGCTAAATGTCTGATTTCCTGCAGCAAGCCACAGAGCTGTGGAGATATACTGAAGAAAGATGTCACTGTTTCATCATTTATGTCTCATATGTATGCTCGAGTGTTTGTGTGTGGCAGAAATATTTGATGCAGAGCGACTGTGAACCAGCCTGACTGATGGCTGAAAAGAATGATCCTCTTTAGAGCCAGAAAGTTTACGCTTTGGTGCACAAATTTGCAAAGCTACAGTACAAAGGAAAATGTTTCATAAAATGCTCATTCTTCAAGCTGTAAGTTTCAATTTTCACTTTAGTGGCTCTGTCATTGTGGAGTATTTAAGCCTGTGAAGAAAAAGGCGAGCACAAGAGTCTGACCAAGATGGTGTGTTTTTTTTTCTTCTTTTATATGAGTTATCTGAGTATTATAAGCAGAATTTGGCCTTTTAAACACAGAATTAAAATCTCTAGTTTGACGATAACTTGTGGAGGTATTTTTACCTGCACAACAATCATATAAAGTCTTTTTTAAATAAACTGACTTATTTATAGTAACCTTTATTTAGTGTGATGTTTCAGCTTAGTTTTGATTATAAATGATCCCCTTCACTGCATTGCATTAATCATGATCCATATTGATGGCTGATTGGCCAATTAATCATTTGTTTAGATAGCACAACAGAGAGTAGCTAGTAGAGGAAGGAGCGTGTGAAGCAAAGGCCCGTCTGTTTTTGTGGCGTACGCATCTTCTAACACCATTAGCTAAACTAGTGCCCTTAGCTAATAGTTTTGTCTTAAATATGTCACTGACTAAAGACACAAGCAATGACACCATATCCAGATCAAAAACTCCAACAAGTGCAATGGTAATAAAAACATTTTTTAGGGTTAAACTATTGAGTACGGTCACTATTTCTGCCTTTATGTTCTACTTTAGTTGGACATATTTGAAATTATTTACCTGCTTGATATGATGATGGTGAACTGGACTATTGTTTTCCTAAACCACTACTACCCCTACCCTCTCTGCTAGCCTTGTCTCCTGACCATATTTTTCCAGCAAAACAACCTGTTATACATTAAACACAAACGGTTTACTACCTTGGAGTCATTTTATGGATCATTTTAGATTACGTTTTGTGTGTCTGCTTGTTGGATACATAGTTTTTCATTTAGCAGAAGCTTTATCTGTTAGTTGGAGCTAATGTCGAAGAACACTCTGATGACCCAGCATTCTACCAGCCTTTAAACGCCTCGTGCACGCATGAATCTTGAGATGTGAAATGAGTCTCAAAACTCGTTGTCCACTTGTAACAGGTGATTGGTGCATGCGTGTTTAACTATTTGTCCGCATGAGAATTTGTACTTAGTTGTAAGCTGTTGTACATTTACAAATCATGTTTTACGCACACACGAATTTGAAGTTACGGACGAAATGTGGTTTACGCACACACGAATCCTTTGAGACTATTTTCACTCCATAGGCTACAGCACAGTGAGACAGACAACCTCTTATACTTTCACTCACAGTAAGTTTATAATCAGCAGTTAACTTAACATGCGTGTCTTTGGACTGTGAAGGAAAACATGCTGGCTACACACAGACAGCTGGTGGACGCAAACCCATGACGACATTAAGTTTTGCAAAATCGCACACTTCATGAATACATCTTAAAATCTTAAGTTTTTACAGCGTAGAGGCAAAGAATTCATCCACTTCTGCTCCAATCATACAGGTAAAGATAATAAAATACACCATTTTAGTATCTAATGCGTCAAGGTCATAGGTCAGCGTGTTGTTAGAAAAGCAGGCGGATGCAGCATGCTGTAATAAAAACATCACTAAGCATCAACATTCTAGTAAAGCCCTTTGGAGGGGAGTTGCTCTCTGAGTGCTCTTGTTCCCACTGTCGCCAAGTGCCTGCTCGTGGAGGGGGGGTGTCCGATTGTTGGGGTTTGCTCTGTATTACTGTAGGATCTTTACCTTGTAATATAAATCACCTTGAGCCAACTGTTGTGATTTGGCGCTATATAAATAAAAGTGAATTGAACTGAATCAGTGCTAAGCACCATCCCACCTACTGTTATTATGTGACTTTAAATGGATTTTTAATGGCCTGAACATAGTTTAACCATTTAGCAAGTAAATCCCCCACCCCACCCCAAAGTAATGCCTTTTTTCAGCTATTTCACAGTAAAAGCTATATTAAAGTGTGCCATATACAAAAAGAGAAGTGCGCAGTTGACCTCAGCTTTGCCTATCAACTCACACAGAGGCTGTATAGTTGAGTCACAAAGAAAACTGTGACTAAAAGCTGCTAATTTGAGTGCAGCAGTCCACTACATACAGAGAGACTCTAGCTGTGTTAGACATGCCTTTTGAGACACCAGCCAACTGTATCTTAATGGCATGAGAGCCATAGAAAGAAGTGACTAAGAGCCAGTTTGAAAATAGACATGTAGACGTTGGTATGGCAAAACAGGAGTGACTAAACCCCAGAGTGAGTCTGGACCACGGAGCTGGTGTGCAGCGTGCATGTCCGCATGTCATTAGCTCATATCTTCTGGTCTCGTTGGCAGTGCTCAAACGCTAAGGTGTCCCAGCAGAAGGCTGAACTACCCCACGCATTTAACAGCGAATTTAACATTACAGACCCCGGAGGCCATAAACGGGTTTCATCACTAGGATTTCATCACAAACACACACACACATACACAACCTCGTGAACTACATTCACTGTCGAAAACTCTTCCAAAAACACACTACACTGGTGAACAAAAAGGGATTTCATTCTTAGTGTTCATGCTTCCAGGTTCTCTCCTCATGTACACAAACTCAGATCTAAGCTCCGCCCAGGCACATATGTAAACACACGCTTCACTACACTTTTTTAATCCTTGTGTCTGTACTATATGATGAGGTTCAATCAGTCCTGGATGGACTATTCATCCTCCACATTTGACAATAAATCCCACCCAATAACAAACAGCTTCATCCCTTTTCTCGCTCTGCAGACAAGTAACGTCATCTTTATCTGGAACAGCTACAAACACACACGCATGCACGCACAATCTACAAATGTACCTAGATCAGTTGAGCTGAGTGCAGCTGAATAATTCATATCAGGAAAAATTTACAACAAGCCTTCATTATGAGCAGGGACAAATGCTTGTTTTGTATGGTACAAGAATTATGAGACAGCCCTTAAAAAAAATGCCACCCTATACGCAGTGACCCATTACCATATTATTGGCATGCAGAAATAAATTACACCAGAAATCAGCCTGAAATTAACTCTGAAAAGTTAATAGCTTTTTGCATTAAAGAAAAACACAACACACGGGAGCCTCAAACTAATGAATGGCGTTGGATATAAAGCAAATGGCCTAAAATCGGGCCAAGGAAGGAGGTAACAAGTCGTGCTTCTGGTCATCTCCTCTTTTAGATATCAAAATTATTTTTAAAGGTATAATTTGCAACACTTTCATTCAACAAAAAAAAACAAAAACCCTAAACAGACCAATACAAAAATAGACCCTCTCAGCCATTACTCACAACCCACTCAAAGTGCGTATGCATATTCATCTAACGAGACCCTTCCTTCTGCCTCTGCTGTCTCCTTTCCCTTTTATTTTGCTCTTTTTACACATTGATGGGCTGCAACCTTTGCTGAGAGGTTGTGTAACAACAGGCAGCAACAATGTCCAGACTGTAAGGGCAGAACTCGTGGAAAACACCACAACCAAGGAACACATGAGCCCATATATAAAACAATCAATTTCAATCACCAGCTTTGATTGAAAAAAAAAAAGGTTGATGATACAGAAGCTTTTGAGAATACTGCTCACAGTAGTTACAACCTCAGTAAACAATTCCCTGATAAGTTTATGATCTCGTTTTCTACGTTAAAGTGACAATGTTTATATTTTTCTAAATTATGTTTCCAGGTGACATAGCAGGGTCTGCTTTGTGTCTGGCAACCTGCTACCTTACTTGTTAGACAGCAACAACCAAAATGTTCAAAGGACTTGCGTCTGGTTAAGTCCATCTTTTTGCGTACAGTCTCTGGTTACATGACTGTCTCTGTAACTCTGCCGTGCTCTCTGTCTGTGTCATGAATGTATAAAGAGCCTTTGTGGTTGCTTGCTTACTGCTCATTGCACACACTTACAAAGCAGAGAAGCCACAGCGGACAGGATGACGGCGAGCGCCTCGGCTGCATTCACACAAAATCCGGCAATACGAAGCCTCGCTGCAGGGTAGTGTGAAGGTTTGCAGAGGTGTGGGTGTTTGTATTTCTTTTTTAGAACGTAACCACTCTCAAACAAGCAGAAAACTGTTTAAATCTCTGATTCACTGCTTTGTTCTCCTTAATGCTGTTTCTTCCGGTCATTCACTCTTTCATTTGTTCAATAACTCCTCGGTGAGCTGTGAAGCGCAGACGTGTACTACGAAGCAGGATCTTGTGTTTCGTTTCTGTACCATGAATGTGGCTCAGTTCTTAGCGGGCTACATCACCATGGTAACATGCTGCAAACCTAATCTGCTTATGTTCCTGATTAGAGATCAACAGGTATGCAATCACTGTCTACTGATCAATCAAATCTCCTGAGCTTCTATGTGCAGATAGTAGTAAGTTTCTTTTTTTTTAAAAATCCTGTCAAATGTCTTTGTGTTTCCCGGATGAAGATCGGTAATAAATACAGATTCCTGGATGCAATTTTATTCAGTGACTGTTAACTCACACACTGCCAGGTTTTCCTCCTGCCTTCAAATTTACTACGCTTCATTAAAATAATAGCTCTTATTTTTTAAGTCGTACTGACCAAAACGTTTAAAGCACACACATTTAAACCATGCTTTTAACACTAATGTACAGTGCTTTTCCTCTAACACCACTGATTTACCTGCAGCGGCGCTAATACATTCATTCTGTATTATCATTATTATTATTATTCCTCTTAAAAGGGAGTTTTTCATTCCCACTGTCACCAAAGTGCTTGCTCACAGGGGATCATGTGATTGTTGAGGTTTTTCTCTCTGTTGTTGATAAAGTGCCTCGAGGTAACTGGTCTTGTGATTTGGCTCTGTATAAATAAAACTGAATTGAATCCAGATAACAAAGCAGTATCCTGGGTATGTTGAACTTGCTTTGGAGTGCAGGGTCTAGACCTGAATGCTGAAAATTCCTGCATAATATCCCTTGAACTTTTTGTTATCACTAAGTGAAATACTACAAAAAAAACTCATACATTAATGAGGTTGTTTTGGTTTCACATGAGTTCAAAGTTTTAGCATTTAGCACTTAAGTTTAATTTATCCTTAACTTCTACAGCTTCTCTCAACTTGAACTATACAGTAATGCACAAGTGCTTTTAAGCACACACTTTTCAGTGGCTCCATTTGCTTTTACATCCGTGGCCTTCATCAGCAGATGGAATTTGCTCAGCTGTCATCTAACTGTAGCTGTTAAATGTTTCCACTGCAGGTGATTTTCATCTTTTTTGACATGACGCACTTAGAAAAGCACTGACGTAAATAACACAAAGAGCAATGGCTAAATTCCATTTAGCTGCTTCGGCTTTCAAGTCCTGGTGTTGTGCGAGCTTGGTCATTGGTTGAGCTGGTTCACAACTCACTGGATCGCTGAGTGCGTCCATCAATAAAAGATAAAAAGATTTTTTAGAGTCAGACAACACTGGGTTCCAGGAAAAAAAGGAATGTAGTTGTTTTTAATGATACATTAAAATAACAAACTTGATCATAAACGTTGAAGATAATTAATAAGTAATGGAATAATTAGAAAAACGTTCATTTATGACTTTTAATGGACTATCTGTGCAGGTATACAGAGGCCCATATTCGACTGCAACCACTCCTGTGGCACACTGTGTTACCTAATGTAAGTTTATCATGTTAAAAGGCTAACTGATCATTAAAACAACCATTTTCCAATTATGCTAACACAGCTGAAACAGTTATGCTGATTAAAGGAGCAATAAATTTGGCTAGTTAAGTGTCTGGAGCCTCAGCCTTTGTTGCTCGATTACAGTCTTCAAATAGCCACACACACAAAAAAAATGGTAAAAGGAAATTTCTAAAAAATGGAGGATATCATATAACACTGTGCACTAAGGTCTGGCGCACAACTGAGCATAAGGTCAAGAACATTAGAGCCGTTAGTTTGAGACCAATGTCTCGCAGGTCTTACCTGAAAAACATGAGTTAGGAATGAAAAGGAAACACCTGAATCCTTTCTTTTGAGGAAAAGTTGCAAAGGACAAGAAGAGAGACATTCGCCAGACTAAGGTATGCCTTTTACTTTTTACTGGAGTCCCCTCTTCACAGAGTAAGGTCTATTCTGAGCATTTTGAACTTGTCATCTATGCTGGCCCAATGGGCTTGTTCTGGTAAAACCTCACAGCTTGAAATCTTTGTCACAGTTTGGAGGATAGGTTAATGCGTTCTTTGTGATATTTTTCAGGCAGCTTTGCACAGCACCAGTTTTTTACTGTGTGGCAGACACTATAGCCAGCGTATGTGCAGAGGCTGTAATTCTTCTGTAAGTGATGGAGGCAGCATACACCTACGAGTGTTCTAGTCTAACCTGACATGCTGAAGTAGAAGAAGGAGGATGCACAGGTGCAACTTAGCAACAACCCACCTTATTGATAAGAAAGAGTCAGGGATGAATAAAGGGTGATAACTAGAGCCTCGTCCAGCTACCATAGGGCGAGAGGCGGGGTACACCCTGTCATAGGGCTAACACAGAGAGACGGGCAACCGGTCACACTAACATTCACACGTATGAGCAATTTAAAATCGCCAGTTAACCTAACCCCACTGGTTGCTTGTCTTTGGACCGTGGAGGAAGCCGGAGTACCCAGAGAGAACCCTAAGAAAACGCGGGGAGAACGGGGAGAAGGCTCCGGCCTGGTGGTGGAGCCGAATTCAGGACCTTCTTACCGCGAGGCAACAGTGCTAATTTTATTTGAGACAGATGTCACTGAGGGGTGAAATAGGATAAAATGTTTGCAGCAAATGTAATATAAAAACTTAAGCCAATGTTACACCTCGTAACGTTAGCAGGCTGCTCGGAAACCACCCCAAACACTTCGGTCTGTGTCCTGTAAATAAAGTAGAATGTTAACGTTTACTGTTCTGTGATCAGGGACGTAACTAGAAATTAATGACGTCCAGAATTTTTACTCTTTACATGCAACATGTGCGCTTGAGTGACTAGCAGAAAAAGCCACACACTAAAGAGATTGGCTACAAAGAAATTCAAACCAGTAATTTTGAAAACTGTAAAGTACTTTATTTTGTAGTATACACAGTAGCTTTTCGCAGAAGCTACTGTGTATATATAAATTTGGAAGTTGAGCATTGTCTGTTTGTAAACAAAAAAAAAAAAAATGAAAAACAGAAGAGAATTATTCCCTCCCCTGAAATTAAAATAGCAGAAAGAAAAAAAAGTTACTCACTCATGGCCTTGGATCTACTGTGCCTCTGACTCACTCCTGGTGTCTAAACCAACCAATTATCATTCCTCCTGAGTCATGTGTTAACCTAACCTCCTAAACACAACCCAGTCAGAGGCCCTGTCTCAATATGCGTACTTGCGTTCTCGTGTACTCGTGATCAGTCGGAGACCAAGTACTGTTCCAATTCAAAGTACGTGTCACTACCCGATCTGTACCGGAAACCCGATCGGTACCACGCATGCGCAAATCTTACGTCACTTCCTCTCTCTGTCAACATTGCGACATTCAATATATTTGAATGACAGGGTTAGCGGCCAGTTAGCTCTTAGCATTTCTAGACATCTCTTCCTCTTTTTCGACTGCCCGGGACATTTAAACAATGCCCCTCAGTATACAAACTTTTCTCCTCACTGGAGAGCTTCTATTACATTACTATTATATTACTAACGCTGTATTATTAAGTCTGTAATTAGGCGCCATTCTTCTTATTTTACAGCGCTGTTATTCAATCGGGGGAAGCTCTCCGTTGAGGAGAAAAGTTTGTATACTGAGGTATCCATTGTTTAAATGTCCCGGGCAGTCGAAAAAGAGGAAGAGATGTCGAGAAATGCTAAGAGCTAACTGGCTGCTAACCCTGTCATTCAAATATATTGAATGTCGCAATGTTGACAGAGAGAGGAAGTGACGTAAGATTTGCGCATGCGTGGTACCGATCGGGTTTCCGGTACAGATCGGGTAGTGACACGCATCAAGCCGAGATTGCGAAAAATTCCCGGATGTGTTCTCGCTCCGCCCATTTTATCAAGCATGCATCGGTGGTGACTTGTGCGGACTTGGTACAGCTAATTATCCCAGAATGCATTTCGTCCAAAACACAAACACGGCAATGGCGGAGGAGTGCAGCTAAAAACTTTTAAATATTACTCTTATTAGTCTTTCTGGGTCACAAAACAAACTTTTAAGTTATTTTCACGCGAGAATGTAGCTGTGTAAACTTCAAATATGTGCTCGGTTTATCAAGATATCATATATTTACAAAAGTGCTTTGACGGTTTCGGGGACGCCTATTCCCCAACAGCTCGATAGCAAACTGGCAGGTAAAGGATTACTAGAGCCCGGCGAGAGCAGCGGACTCTCATTTACATTAGCTATGAAGCTACTGTTGCTACAGGCGTCATGATGCAACCTTTTCCCTGGAATACATGCATAGAAACACCACGCTATTAATGATTTTTCTTTAAATGTACCGAGTCAAGAAGGCACGCCATAAAACATTTTTTCGTGTATTATTTTTTTCAATGAAAACACACACGGTAAGGTTTATATATAATTTATAGTAATTTTGATTGATATTTGAGCGGGCCATCCAGTTATGTAGCCTGCCCCGTGACATCATCAAGTACGCCGGTGTTCCGATTGCACAAATCGCGAGTACGTACTCGCGTTCTCGGCAAGTCCGTACTCCTGTGCGGTCTCGGCAAGTCCGGTCTCGCTGAGAACGCGAGTTTTTTTTGTTTTTTTTTTTGCCGAGATCGCGAGTACGTACTTAGAATTGAGAAAGGGCCTCTGCAGAATTCCCACAGTCTTTTCAAAGTAAAAGCCACATTGATTCACATGGGTTTTCACTGTCTTGTTTTGAAAACAAAATGACCAAAGTCCAGACCTCTCATAGCTGGATCCAGTCCTGCCTGCACTGTTGTTTCAATTTAAACATATTCTGTTATTCCTTATCTCATCTTGGCATATTTTAAATTGTTCTTTTCTTTCATTAAAAATTACGGCTATCATCGCTGGATGTCATCACTTGCAGTATTCTTGGCACTTTGCCATGTATGCTTAAAAATCTGGAATATTTTTTTTAATGACAGTGCAGTTCTGATCTCTGGCTGACAGATCACATGGTCATTTTTCTACACTTGTTCTTTTTTCTTTTTATTGTAGTCTTCAATCAACTCTGAGTCCAAGCTTTTTTCTTTTTTTTTCACCGAGTGTCAATTTTATTTATTTATTTTTAAACATTCGTCACTCTCGTGGAAACACTTTGGAAAGCTGCACCTCTTTTAGCTTCTTCCTCAAACCTCAGACACTATTATTCAATTTTCTACAGTCCTTATTTCTTACCACAGAGGTGCAGGTTTCTCTTTTACAACATTATCACCACTTTCTCTGCTTCACCTAGAGGTAAGCGTATTTCCGTATATAGAGAACTGGAGGGAGATAGTATGCAAATTGTATGGAGACTGCACAAGGCTGACAGCAAACCAGGCAGAAATGCACATTTCATAAATGCAACAATAACTTTTGCATGCAAACAGTTTTTGTTGCACAGGTTAAGAATGATTCCATGCAAATATTCGTAAATGATAAATTCGCATATATGAGTTTCAATTTGTATCATTTTTGCTACATTATTCATAATTTATTTATTGTAAACAAACAAAAACCTATAATGGGGGTTAGGGTCATGATTCACAAATCACACTGAGGTGTAGAGGTCACACAAAAACCCATGTGTCAAATATGATACACTGGGCGCTAGAGGGTCAACTACTAAAGATTTAAACAGCATTTTGGTGAGCATAAGTAAGACACATAGACAAACATAACTAGAATGTCTGTTATGCACAAATTTCAGGGGTTTTAAATTATTTTACATATGTTTGCATGTCAGTGAGGGGCTGTGGTATGATCCCGTCTGTAAGCTTATATGCTATAAATATGCATGGGTGAACGCATATGTGTGTGGGTGTATCTGTATTAACAGTGGCCCTAAACACTGTTAAATTTAGCTGTCACGGAGAACACTAAGAGTATGACAAATAACCATGAGAAAAGACTTCCTCCTATAGTACTTACAGCAGAGTGTGGGAGCGTGGGTGCAGGTAGCACAGCAGGACGAGGTAAGGTCTCAGTGGTTTACTGAACAACCTCTAAAGGAGACAATAAGAGACCATCAGGGGTGGAGAGGGGAGAGGCTAGATTAATGAAATATGAATGTGTTTACTGAACAGCTGTCGTGGCAGCCTACTGATGGCTCAGGGATATTAAAAATACACCGCGCAGCTGATGGCTTCACCTACACTTCAGCGACCCCCGCCATCTTCAGAAACTACTCTAATCAGCATACAAACTCATCGCAATCACAATCACCCACAGAAATGATCATCATCACACTCTTCATCACTATTCCCATCCTCACCATCAGCCATCGCCTGTTCATCTACATTATCGCTTTCAACGCGCGGCGGAATCACGCCGCTGCAGGAAATTGAAGTCGGCCAGATCAATAAATACAATATAAAATTAAATTAGCTGCCAAGATGAGGTGAAAATGTGAAAATAAGTGTTTGGAGGCAAAGGCAGAGGTAACGCTATCCAGTCGAAACAATCAAAAAACACATTTCGGACACAAGCAAACAACGCGGTGAGGCGACAGGCTTCCTGTTATGGATTTATGAAATGAGTTAAAAGAGGTGAGCCACAAATGCTTTGATGTTTGTACCTGTGCGCGCGTCTGTGTGTGTGTGTGTGTGTGTGTGTGTGTGTGTGAGACCATGACATCATTTCTGCAGTGTCTAATCAAGGAGAAAGGGACCTAGCTTTTGCAAGAGAGCTGTAATGGAAACACAATTGACCTGCTTTAATAAGAAAAAACACGATTCTTGCACTTTGCCCACACTTTCACAGAGACACAGAACACCTTCACTTCACCTGCGACCATACACAGCCTCACCACCTGCAAAAACAGATCCCAATGTATCTCCGCTCTTTTGAAGTTTTATCTTTTCTCAGTGAAGGATGGCGATTCGCTGCATGGTAAAACTCCATCTGTTCATTTCAATATGAATGGGCATGTAAGTTTGGTGCCGCTGGAGCGGCAGAGATGTGAAATTGCGGATGGCATGCCGAGCGGCCCCGACACGCAGGGTTAATTCAAAACGCCTTTGATGTCTGCCTGCGTGTGAAATGAGCTGGTGGTCCAGGGTTCACTCATACACATGCCAGCACATACATACACGGTCTTACGTACGCTCGCCTCGTAATCATCACACTTAAAAAAAAAGAGAGAGAGAGAGAAGGTGTGGGCACGTGAATCCAGCCGCACAGTAATCACTCAGCTCATATAGCATATTGTATAGTGCCAAAACACATCAGAAATTCTGAATCACTGTGTCGAGGAGAAGCAAATCCATTGCACTCTTCAGGATTTAACTCCTGAGCATCCCCCAAAACATTCACTCACAAACCATCCACATGACAATGGAAGCTTAAGCAGCCTGTAGGCAACAACAGACGACTGGCTTACACACACAATACCTGTGCAAAGCAGACGCAGCTGCACAGCCGTAAATGTCAGGATGTCGCACACAAAACGTATCTGATTAAGCTCTTAGGTGTCAGTAACCCAAATCAAATATTTGTTGTATTTTTCCCCCGAGCACTTTTATGATTTATTTCTACACCACTAAAAGTTACAGAGCCTTTAAAGTCACACCTACACTGTCATTAATGTGATTATAACTCACAATAAACGAATGCATTTAGCTTGAATTCATTTAGATCAGCTGTGTCATTTCTAAATACACTCTGAGTGATAGTAATTACAGTGTTGATGCTAATGTAAATAGCAACGTCGGTTGTAACTGAGACAATTGGCCGCAGCGTTGAAACCGGTGACAGAAAAAAAACATAAACAGAATTATTTATAAACAAACACTCGGATTTGTGCAAATTGTTAGGTTAGAATTCGGGGCGCCTGTGCACAGCCAGATGCTGTTTTTCAAAAATAAATGACTTATATGAGCATTAAAATCATTTATTTACTTTTATGGTAGGATACACTCTGAACGCGAAGATAATAAATGGCACAGCGGCATAGGCGAAATGTTTGATTGCAGAAAGTTGCTCAACAAGTTTAATGAGTGTGCAAGTGCAAACATTTCGAGTTTGTAATATTGGTTGGGGAAAATGGAAACGTGGCTCGTTATCTTTCAATTTCACTGTGAAATAACACGTAAAGGGAGGTAATGGTGTTCTCTTTGTCTCTAATCAGTCTAATGTGTTGATAGCGATGCTTTTTACTACATCCTCTTTGGAGCTACATCAGTATTTTATATTGACCGGCCTTTATGAGAGGCTTTCAAGCCCACCAGTTTTGATGGCCAAAAAAATGGCAACAGGAGGACAACATGCCCCTGTTTGCTTTTGTTATGGCGATCACTATGAAGGAGCAGGTGTGACTGATGCAGTAAAAAACGGGATGGGAGCTTAAAATTATTTAATTTCAGTTTTTGGGGTGTTTGGGTGTATAAAGTACGTTGGCTTAAATCCAAAACAGTGTGAAGGAGACAAAGGGACTGGAAAAGGATGGAGAAGGGTTGTGTAAATAGTGTAAACCAGGGGCGTCACAAAAACAATGCCTGAAGCCCAGAATTAGCCCAGCAAAGACACCAATAAACAATTAATTCACAGAAAAGTTCCTGTATTTTTTCACAATCTTTACAGAAATTTCATTTTTTTTTTTTTTTTACAATGGATCATCAAGACTAGCAGTCAGCAAAAAGGCTTCTTCTGTAATTTTACACATTTATTTACAAGTGCTGACAAATTTCTTGCATTTACTATGTAACATTTCTGTACTGTGTAGAAAAACTGAGATTTACTGCTGAAATTGCACTTCTTTCATCTCAAATGGGCGGAGCTATTTCAATATCAACAGCATCGATACAAACACTGGTATTGGTATCAGATTGATACTAACACTACAGGACCGATATTTTGTTTTTGTGTTCTGCATGAGGTTAAATCAAAGGTGTGTTTTACGGTGTTAACTAATTACTGTGGAAAGTAATTTAGTTGTTACTGAAATGTGTTCAGAATTGTCAATGAATTAATATTCATGTCATAAGTCATGACATACTGCTCTCCTCTACATAAGCTGCATTTCAGAGTTAAAAGTATCAGTAATGCTGGTACTTGTATTTACCCGGTATCACAGAGCACTTCTCATCATCTCCAACTTTTACTATCAAACCAAAACAAAAGTCATTACTTTGATAACGAAGCAAAAACAAATATACTAAAACATCAACATCAAAATTGTAAAGCTGCGTGTGCACTCCCACTTGAAGCATATTTTCACTTACATAAATGTAATTTTTAGAAGACATGGTTGCTATACTGTATGTTCCTTGCAAATATGGTATATGAATGCATACACATACATGAGTGTATGCGTGAAGCAGCAATTGTAGTGGTGGAGCAAATCCCATCAAACAACGGGGCCCTGGGAGAAGGGCCAGAGGCAGAGATGAGAGCGAGTCCAGCTCGAAGCCAAATAAGGGGGTGGACAGATTGTGGAGGGAGCGGGAGCTTCACTTCCAGCTTTTGAAGAGAAAGAGAACAAGGCAGAAGACACGATGATTTACAGAATTAAAACACTGTAGGTAGCACTTCTGAAGACCCCTCTCAGAAGGCAGCAGAGAGTCCTTACTGCCTACATGATCAAAAATTAAAACAGTTTTTCTAGGACTTCCACAGCAGTCCTGTGTTTGAGAACCACCCACTGCTGAGGCAAGCCAATTAAAGTTATTCAGAACTGTGACCAATCAATCACAGACAAGTGCAGGTGGAGGAGGAAGAGAAGGAGAAGAGGACAAAACCTCCGAGACTTCGGCACAACCAAACTCTCTCACATGCAAACACCCATAAAAAGACACAAATATATTTTGTTCACAATGGAGAATAAGCGTCACACCTACCACTTCACACATCCAGAAGAACTCCCTATGCAGTGGAGTGAATAAAGCTCTTCACACCTGGAATTTTCTAGGGCATCACGCCACTCCACATTACCAGTGCAACCCATTCAGGGAACTGTACCCAGTTGTTTCTTTCTGTCAAGCGCAGATAGCACCAAAGACATGTCATGTGGTGCCTGAACAATCAAACAGAGGAACCAATGAAAATCACACAAGCATGTGAACACACGCTTCGTAAGTAATGCCAAGAGACAGAGACAAGGGGAAGAGATTTGCAGCATCGGCAAAATAAAGCATCTTCCTTTGACAGGGCTGGAGCTTTAGCAGACCTCCTAATCCTATTTTGACACATAATGCTATATTGTCTTCCTTTGAACAAGTGCAAGGCCTTCTCTTTTCCCCAAAAAGCCTCTAGTAGGATGAATGCATCGGCCTTTTGTCTTCTTTGAATTCATCAGGCAATTAGTTACACAAATATAGTCCCCTAATGTATCAGAGTGCATGTCAGTGAGAATCAGACACTGCGACCATCCTGGTTAGTTTCATGCTGAAACTCCCCCTGGCTGGCTTCCACCGCTCTGCCCTAGTAATTCATTTCACTGGATGCACACACAGCGTTACACAGCAACAAGGTCCTGGGTTCAAATCCAGGGACTAAGTGTTTGCACAGAGACTAAAACGTATAAAACGCAGAGACTCTTAATCTCGTTCACTTCCTGGTTAAATAAAGGTAAGCTGCTTCATGATGTGACCAGAGATGACGTAAGCACACACAGCATGTAGCACTGTGTCTGCCTTTCAAGCCTGCATTATTGATGTCAGTCAGATGACTTTACTCTAGGACTCAGCAGTTACATCATGAAATGGAAAAACGGGCTTTTCTTTGAAGTCAAGGGTGTCGAGGAATCCTCTGACAGTTTCAAAATAAAATATTCTAGAGTTAAAATTTAATTACGATCATTAGAAAATCATACAGGATCAAATACTGGAGGTTTTCAACAGCTTTTAGCAAGCTGGGGAAAATATCAGTCATAATAAAAAAACAGACGTCATGTGAAACTGTAGATGGGGGACTGGCGCTACATAATCTGGTTCCACTTTTTCCAAACTGTCATATTTTTTATTGCAAAGCTATTTCTAGTAATTGCTCCTAACGCTCACCCCGAGATATCAGCATCCAGCCCAGGGTTGCACTCTGCAGATATACGTATGTATTTTCATTTATACAAACACCGCCAACCAGTGCCAGGCCATCAAGCTCGGGAGCTGAGGAATCCTTGTAACCTTCTCTGGTGTCAGAAAACCAATAAAAAGGCAGAAAAATAAACAGTGTGTGTTTGCATGCCCTTCTGTTCTCCTGTCAGCTCATGGGAGGCTGGGGCTGGGAGTAATGGTGCTGACCAGCTCCCTCACACTGCTTAACATTTAACTGACTTCTGGTTTTATGTGCCTCTAATGTCCAGTTATTTTCTCATGCTTTTTATTTTTTATTTTTCCTGTGGTGAATACACTGTAGCTGCCAGAGTAAGCACACAAACAGAGAGGCAAACAAAATAAAGCTAGCAGACTGCAAGTTTTCTCAACCTTTAGGACCCAGAGGACCCGTCACTACTGGGACGACTAATGAGACATCTCGATGGGGATTCGTCCAGGTTTAAACGGTATATCCTCGGCAAAAGCGCAACTGGTCAGAACTGTAGACAAACAATGGTGCATAATTTGTTACTGTATCAATGCATCACAATTAGACGTACTTAACCTCAGTGCTCTAGTGCCTAACAAAGTGGCCCCATTATGCCGCGCTCAATCTTAATTTAGCACTGTGTAAAAAAACAAACAAACTGCAGACCCCTCATTGATTTGACATTTCTATTCCATTGACATTGTAGTTGCATCAATACAGAAGGATACTACAAAAAAATAAAAAAAACACATGCAAGTACTGTTACATTATACTGTTACACAAATGGTGTTTCTACTGTTCACCTCGTATTTGCCCCAACAAGAAAATTCAAAAGCAACAGTCTAAAATGAATTTTTAAAGCAAAATCTTTCATAATATTCAGATCACTCAGTGTTTTTGGATGCAAGCATAAATTCATTTATTTTACAACATTATTGTGCTTTTACCTAAACCAGCACACCCGAAACCACTTAGTGATGCATATCTCTGTTTGCTTACCTGATTTAGAAGTTCTGTATATGTCACGTTCCTGGGTCACTGACCCAGTGTTTTGATTTGCTTTATTATTTTTTTTAATCATGTTTTTCACTTTACTTTATGATTACTAGTGTTTGGTTTCTGTTTTTGTATTTTGAGCTCCCTCTGTTCTAGTTTGTCTCTGTGCCTGCCGTGCGCTTCCTGTTTTACTTTGAAAGTCCGTGTCTCACGTCAGTGTTTCTAGTTTTGCTTCCTTTGTCTCGTTAGGTCTAATTTCTCCCAGCTGTGTTTCCCTCCTGTCTCCAAATCCCTGATTACTCCACTGTGTATTTAAGCCCTGTGTTTTCCTTATGCTGGGCAGACACTGTGCGATTTTTTCAGTCGCACGATTCAGCTCCTGCTCAAACTGTACGATTGACTCGCAGGGGTTAGAAGTTCTAGGTCACGATGCAGGGTCTCACACTATACGGCCCGATGCTCTGATGTGACCGGAGTGCTCACACTGTGCGTACAGACAATACGCTGCGCTGCCGTGCTACTCCGTCTTTTTCGATGACGTTTATGTGTTTGCGCGTGCGCAGTGTGTGAAGCTGCGGTGACACCCTCACGACGGTCATGAGGATTTCAAACAGGTTTGAAATCCTCACGACCAAGCGACTGATGATCGGGAGCTGGTTGTGAGGTGTCAATCACTTCTCGTTACCCCACGTATACTACTCGATGCACAACGTACGATGAAGGCCAAAATCGGGCCGATCACCAAAACAGTCGCACGACTCAAAAATCGGCTCAAAATGGGCCAAAAATCACACAGTGTACGCCCAGCATTACTCTGTGTTATGTTGTATCCTCTCTGTGCTGTGTTCTCCTGTCATATTCTGGTAAACATTCTAGTTCCCGGTTTTGTTCCCTTGAGTCTCCTAGTTTTAGGTCCGTCGTCCAGTTTAGCATTTTGTCTGTATTTTTGATTTTTGTTTGTTTTATAATGTTTATTTCTTTGAAGAGTGTTCCCAGTAATAAAACTGTGCTTTAAGTTTAATCGTACATTTATGAGTCCTGCATTTGGGTCCTTCATCCTGCCATGACAGTATACATACATAATATTAAAATTTGTTTATTTATAAAGAGTTAAGTGGGAAAAAGTCATTACCAAATTATACACATGATTTTGTTAGCACACTGTTACTAAACTGTTTTTTCCCTGCCATAACTTGTATAGCATGTTTAGTTTTAATTATGGTCCAAGAGGCCTTTATCAAACACTGAGAGTACATAATAATGAACTGCAAAGTTGGCGCCACAAAAATGCTGAGAAAACCTCTATTTGTCCACAGCTTTTGCTGCTGATGTAAAATGCTTTTTAAAAAGCTGCAGTGAATTAATCACCCATTTTAACAGACAGAATAAGCTATGGTATGCACTGACGTGAGCTACGCAATGACTCAGGGATACTTAAGCCAAACACAAGCCATGGGTAAAGAAGACGAGAGCCAGAGAGTCAGCTGTTGTTCAGAAATAGCTTCTGATGTTTCACACAACCAGATAACAAGTAGCTGTTGTGTAAGGTCCAGGCCAGAAGATGAAGGGGGAAGGGCAGAAGGAGAACTGACAGAGGAGGCTGGAGCATGCTCCATCTCTCATTCCTTTAAAGGTAACTGCTCGCGTTTAGAGGAGGGACCTTTAACTCTTCTGTAAGCCATGTGCAGTTGAAGGAAGCCATTAAATCACAGAATAAATGGGATTGATCAGCCTTCACATAATCATGTACTGATAGATGAGCCTGCAGAGTGACTGAGGTGTGAGGTGGTGGGGTTGAAGCTGACATCAGCTATAGGAAAAAAGGAGGTGTGGTCTAAGAGCACAGGAGATGTCTAGCATAGGATTCGGCATTTGAGACAGATTATTGGAAATTTCTGTAGTCAGCAATACTGAGTAAATCCACCAGTGCACTTTAGAGAGATATCTGTTTGTCCAGGCTGGTTGTCTCAGCTGTGAGTAACTGTCTTTTTTTTCTTTTATTTTTTTGGAGTGGAGGAAGAGAGAAGGTTTAGAGAAGTAGAAAAGACATCTGAAATTGCATTCAGCCTGCATATAACAAAACCAAATCGAACTGACCAAATTGAACCAGAAGCTCATCAGCTATGTCAACAACACAAAGAAAAGAGGGCTTTAGTGCTGCCGGTGCACACGTGCATGCCCGTGAGGCGAGAAGGTCTGTGCTGCACTGAGATAAAGTTGCTACCAGCATCAGTCGGTGGCACCGACTGATACAGTGTTGACCATCCGGCACAAAGATACAAACAAAGTGAAGATGGAGGAAAGGAAGGAAAGAGGGAAAAAAACAGAACATGAATAAAAACTGAATGACTCACATGCCCATTAATTGGCATTAAGTCCTTCCACCCTATGTTAACATGTGGGTATATTGATCTCAATGCTGCTATCAGGTTCCCAGCAAAGAGCAGTAAATGGCAGGCAGACAGGGCGTGGAGGCAAGCAGTCAGATCCTTAGAGTGCAGCGTTATAAACTCCCGATCCTGATAAGTCTAACTCATTCATGCTGATTATTATCTTTGAAATTATCATTGAAATTAATTTCTTCTTTTTTTTTCTTTTTTTTTGCATAACTGAATGTGTGGAAGCACTGACACAATGGGCGTGTGTTATTTTTGCAGGTTTTAGAAAAGTTTCTGAATATACATAACTCGATGTACATGTACATGTACATGTACTCGAGTACTCCACTAAAAGTCAGTAGGAAATACTGTACTATATCTACGGGGTTGCATTATGAAGGGCAACTAGCATAAAAAAACCCCAAATCAAACATACAGCTCTATGGGCTCAAATTGTGGTCAGAAATATTTTCTTCAGATGATGCTTCTGCAGATGACAATTTGTGTGTCTATAAAAAGATATGTGTTTGTAAAAAACACAGGTCTGCTTACAGATACAAAGCAAAAAACTACGTGTAAAACTGCGCTCAAGTTCCTGGACTGTGTGTGAGTTTCAACATACAAGTACGAATTTTGCCCCAATTTTTCTTCCTTTCAGCTGATTGGTCAATGTCATGTCAATCACAAATTTAACAATCCAATCAGTGAACAGATGGGTTTGGCTGTCGGAGGGTTTTTTTTACTGAGCTTCAGGTCCTTGATTTACATGCACAAAATATTAACAACCACAATTTGAGCCCATACAGCACTCCCACTCTGGCAGCCCCTTGTGATTAAAGGAGCAGCTTGAGCTTTCTTTTTTCTAAATTAACTGTAAAATAAATCAAAGCAAACCGTCTTGGGACTACCACAGCGTGCTGCACACAACTGGTCGGAATAAGCATGCAATACTTGGCTGAATAGCAGAGAAAAAGATCGTCGGATCACATGCAATATTTTAACAGCACAAATATGAATAATTAATGGACTGCTGTAAAAGAAGGTGCCCAGGTTGGGCACACACACAGGTGAGCAAATTCATAATGAAAAATGTACGACAGCAGTGAACTGTAGGCTTCCTTTAGACACAGCAGCCGATAACATACAATAAGCCTATTTATGCACAGCAGACTAGAACACAGCCAAATATGCACTATATTTTATCAGACCCAAAAGTCCAATTTGGGCAGCAAAACAGTCAAATGCCCCTTTTGCAGCTTAATGATAATGTTAAACTGCTCGGCAGCACCTCACATTAAGCCAAAGCATTACCTTCATCTGGAGGCACGGTTGTAAAACCCCAAATGTGACTTTGCGCTCAGATGTTTAGGCGATAAATTTCCTCATGATGTCCAACATGTTCAAAATGTGTGTAAGGACATTCATCGGGGGCAGTATGTGAGTCTCTTTTGGTTTGTGGTGGAGTGTAACCATGTTTTGAAGAACTATCACTTGGATGAGGCCACTGATTTTGGTAAACAGCGAGTTTTCAGCCTCTGTGAACAGCTGCATTGAGCTTCTTAAATCTGCTGTGCTTTTTATAAGCTGATAATAAAAAAAATTTAAAGAAAAAAATCTTTCTGTGCTGTTATAATAGCTATGACGTGATGGCTTACTTAGAAAAATACGCCAGCTTTTTAGCTACTGGCAACTAGGCTATGTAATGTTATTTTGCAATGATGCTTCCATTTATTTCTAAGGTAACGAATCCAAAAAAAAGCAAAAATGAAAAAAATGGCCCTCAAAAGAATTGAACAGAAAATTTGTAATGTAACACACTGTTTCGTTTCCTGTTTATCTACATATACCCTCTGTTTACAGCTTCTTAGATTTATCCCTTCACCTACTAGCTGACACTGAATCAGTCGAAGTAGTTAGCTCTGCTGCCCAAAGAGTAATTCTTTTCAACTCTTAATGAACATACTGAAGCTAAAAAAAAATCCTCCCTACATCCCTACAACTGCAAAATCTACACAGAAGGGAGACAGTGACTCAGACAAAATGGACTACAAGCACAAAAATGTCAGATTCTTTAAAAGCACTCAGTGAGCACACCTGCTAGTGCTAATGCTAGCTGCCATCTGGAGACGGTAAAAGTGAGGTTTTTGTTTGTAAGGCATAAGTGCACACATGACTAATATAGTTGATGTGCAGGTGTCCCATCACCAGTTATGCTTTCATCTGCGTTATAGCGCGCTGTTGCCAATTTTGCTGTCATTTGTTGTAAATCTCCAATGACACAACTGTGTCAAGTAGAACACAGGGGTGTGTTTTAGTGGTAATTTCGTTTAGGTGATTACTGTATCATGCAATTGTCCTTTGCTGGTTGCTTTAAAGCTTTATTTGCTGCTAGCGTATCGTGCTATGCCTGACAATGATATTGTGAGAGTGAAGAAGGAAAATTAGGGGCCAGTTCTGGCTAAACTACGTTTTAAGCAGCCGCTGTAAAAATCAGACTGGCAGCACACTTTGAGGAAAGGCACAAAGAAGGCAGGTGGCAGACTGAATAGGAAGAAGAACATCCTGATGCACTGTGATAGGCAAGGCCTGTCATATCTTTCACTGGGGCCAGGTTCTGACAAGTTGCACTAGATTTATCCAAATGTTGTACACCCTGTCCTCTGTGACTCTGCAGAGCTGGTCGAGACATTCGAGGCTCAGTCAGGCTAGAGTAGAGACACTCAGCCTAAAAACAGAGGTCTCCCTGACACAATTCAGAGCCTCAGATATGGAATAAGAACACTTAGGGCTCATTGAAACTCGCCAAAGTGTGGAGCATGTAGCGATATAAGTTGTAGCTGGAGGTGTGTGAATCCCCCAAGCATACCTATAAGTTGTTATTTTTCAAGTGCGACCCCAGCCTTAACCAACACACAAATGCAGTCATGTAGTGGATGTTACTGATAGTGGGACTTTACTCTCAAGTAGGCATGCCCTTTAGTGGGGGTTACTTAAAGCGGTCATGTCTCGATGGCATTCCCGCAGAACACACCAATCAAACCAAGTCCTTCTGCAGTCACTGATTACTGATTGGTAGCTTTTTCTTGCTTGTTGCTTTTCTTGCTATCCTTGAGTCTGTCTGCTCCATCCAGCTGATTGGTTTATCTTGCACTGTGACATGAAACAGCAGTTTCTTAGTTTAAACAAAGCAATCAGTCCAATGAGGGCTGCAGGAGGGCAAACAATTAGCCATTCAGAATCATAGAGCGGGCTACTGTGTAGCCGCTGTGGTTAAATTCATGTCCATATATTGACTTTTAGTGATGGAAGAGGAAAGTTAAGTTAGGTACACACATATTTAGCTGCTAATTAAGGCAGATATCTGATCACAAGACAACAATTCAGTGCGTTCAGGCATGTAGACATGAGCAACATGAAGTCCAAACTGAACAGAATTTGGATGAAAGGCTTTTATTTTAGTCATTTTCACCATGTCATGGTTGCTGACAGGCTGGAATGAGTATTTCAGAAATTGCTGACGCACTGTGACTTTTCCCCCATAACCATTTGTAAGGTTTACAGGGGCTGAAAAAGAGAAAATGTCCAGTGAGTGGTAGTTCTCTGAATGAATTCTTTCAAATCAAACCTCAGATCTTCTCAAACTGTTTTTTTTAACATGTCAATGAGTTCGCTGCAATCAAACGGCCTCCACAGACACCAGATCTCCATTCAAGAGAGGACCTTTGGGATACAGCAACTGTGTGATGCAGTTATGTCAATATGGACCAATGCCGCTTCTATCATTTCGTTCAATCTATAAACATAACAAATAATCAATCAGTCATATATTTAATTTGTGAAGTAATTTTTTTTAGCGTAGTGTTTTATTTTGTCTGAGCAACACCCCCAGCATGCAGCAAAAATATTAAATCTTTCTCACTTGATGGGGTTTTAACCAGTAACTCGTTTTTATTTTTGCTTTAAAAAATAACTCCAATAAATCTTCAAATATCTAAATAATTATGATTATTGGATTAATGGAATTGTTGCAAGTCTGTATCTCTGATTAACCATCTGTAACGACAGTACGTGGGCGCGCTGCTCATGTGTTCCCTATTAAAACTGCTTTGAATAAGCCCGAGGATAAGAAAACAATGCCAATGTCCACCGCCGCCTCTCATCATCACCACGTACTGTAACACATCAAAAGCAGCGGCACGGAGGATAATGAGGAGGATAAGGACTATAAACAGCATCTGTCTGCTCACATTTAAATTTACCAATTCTCGTCCTTTCCCTCTATCATTTCATCCATCTTAAGTAGTTTGACACTAAATATACACACAAAATCGCCTGAACATCAATCTCAATTGTCAAGCCATCCTTCATTCCCTTTCTCTCTAAAAAGCCCTCCTCCTCCGCTCTGAAAGCCGCCCACTCTCCTTGTCTATCTGCGCTCTTCCATTTGAAACTTCCAACTCCTCCGGTGCACTCACCCTGGGCGAGAACAACTTCTTGACCAAACCTGGGCAGAATATATTAGAATGCGGTTTTACACACTTAAAAAACTTAAATTTTTATTTACCATCAGAGGAACGTGAAACTTTGAAACAGAGACGCACATCTGTGAGCTGTTTTAAAAGTCAACCAATTCAGAGCATGTTTTTTTTTTCTTATTTACTTGTGCGACTTCGGCCTGTCTTGGCCTTTCTCTCTCTTTCACCCACTACCTCGCTTGTCAGAGAAAATAAAATCTCGACCGAGACCAACTGAGCATGCCACATTATATTCAACTTAGTTCCCTTGTCTCTCCCCATGTAAGACAAACTCAGAAATAATTTGCACACACTTTACATTTTTTGTCTCTGAGAATAAACTGCGCATGAAGAGGAAGGGGGCGCAGAGGGAGGCAATCTTGTTACCAGCCGGCATAGCCCTGGGAAGATTTCTATCAGACACACGTATAGAGAGAGGCATCCATTTAGAAAATGGCTTTTCTAGGCATGCTGGGCCATTTAGCACACCCTGTGACGACTCCTGTTTGGGGCAATGATAAATGTTCTTTCGCACCCGGCCTGTGCACACAGTCAGGCCACCGCATGCACACGCACGCACAACCATATGGGCGCCCCACGCAAAACATCGCTAGGCAGACGCAGCGTTTTCAGAAGAGAGTGGCTTCATTGGGTTTGGCCCACAGAATAAGCTTGAGTCACCGCTAGCGGAAATTAGTTTAAATCCACAGAACTTAAATCCTACTGAGCATTTAACGTCATGTCAACACCACTTTGCAGCTTTAGGAATCATTAAGTTCAGGTTTATTCAGCAATATATATGTCCCAGTTTTATAACGAGCAGTAATATGACAGCCTAACATGTGGAAACCAAGAAATACAGCACATTACTCTAAATGTCCCAAAGATCAATCGGTTAAACGAGTAACAGTTTTTTTTTCAATTTCCAATATTTAGTGAAGAAAATAGTAATTTAACAATAATCAGGAATTAAAAAAACAAACATAAATTAATTAAACTAAGGCCAAGAAATCCAAGGGGCTGCAGGTCATCATTGACAGAAGTGACCGGGAAACCCAAACTGCTAGTTACACCCGAGCCACGGGATAAAACCCATTGTCAGTTTTACAGCCTTCCTCCTGACTGAGACATAACCGTGAAGTAACAAACGTGTTTGTGTGATTTATGGCAGCAGCATTTCTTTCCAATGACAGCAAACAGACTGAATGTGAAGAAAAGTGACTTATTGCAGCAGCTCAACTGCACTAAATATGAATGTTTTCAGTCTTTACACTAACAGAAAGTGGGGAAATGTCGAGCGTTTTTATTGGTTACTTTTCAGTGGGTTTACAGATCCGACCCGCTGGGGATCAAAACTGGCAGCGAGTTATCACCAAAATGCACAAACTGAGTTAGTTTAAAAAAAAAGAGGGTAGTAGTTTAATAGTTTATTAAGCTTTTAAATCAGTTAAAGGGTGATCTGTTACTTTATACGTTGAGAAAGCTCTTCAAACTTTTTAGCTTAAAAAGCCTTTATCCACCCAGTTCAGCCCCATAAAGCATCTACACCACACTTTAATCAATATTGTTTTAAAAAATGAC
This sequence comes from Hemichromis elongatus, assembly GCA_015108515.1. NCBI lineage: Eukaryota > Metazoa > Chordata > Actinopteri > Cichliformes > Cichlidae > Hemichromis > Hemichromis elongatus. The sequence goes on along the minus strand of VUQR01006398.1, from coordinate 2,761 downwards.
AATGTTCTTGAGATGCAAATACATTTTTCAGAACTAAACAGTAGTATACTTTGACTTTTCAACAATGAGTAGCATTACTGCCTGTGTAGGTATCCACACTGTCCAGTGGGAGCAACAAAAAAAGCAAAATGCAAATATTTTAGCCGGTAAACACTATCTCTCTGTGTTTTTGTTTACACTGGATGAGTGCTAAAAATCAACCTGTCTCTATCGTGCTGTCTGAGTGCGCGCCTGATACCCACTAATGGTCATTACCCTTTACACCAGCACGATTTCTGTCAGCTTACTTCCTCCTCTCTGGGATCCATCAGTGTCGCCACTATAGTAATAGTTGTCATGGAGGCTGAGATCTCCCGGCTCCAGCCAGAAGTGAAGTAAAAAGCTCATCATCCAGGTTTTTATGTGATTTATAGACTCTTTTCTTTGTGTGCTTTTGCTAACAGTAACTATTGTTTATTCTTAATCAAAGATCTGATCAATATGTTATATGAAAAATGTAAAATGTGGTTAAAATATCTGTTCTAACGTCTAGATTTTGTGTGTGTGGACATGATCCATCATCAACCTTTTATATTCATGTCTGGGCCTTAGAAGACACTAAAAATAGTGTTAAATGTTGTAACGGTTAAACACAGAACTATGATTCATATGTAATTTTGCTGATAGCTCGTTATGCTAACTACATGCTGGTATAATTATGTTTAAGTTAGCCAGTATAAAAATCATTTTAAGGGCAGGCCTAACTGAAAAGGTGTGTAGAAACGGCCTTAAGAGATATGAGGGTGTGTGTGCGTGTGTGTAAGGAATGAGGTGCCACAGCGGACGCTCTGATCTCTGAATGTCTGACTTTAAAAATGTATGATTTCATAAAATGTATCAAATGAAGAAAGGGAAGACATTGAGATGATTTCGAGGCAGTCAGGACTGGGCGAGTCCCCTCACCCACATCGGCTTCATCTGAACTCTGCGTTACCCACTGGGATAGAGTCATAGGATCAGAGCCGAACCAGACTTCCTGTAAAGGGGTCGTGGGCCCTGCAGATCGGCATAGCCATCGCACTAACCACTGTTGCTGCTGGAATTAAAGCCACAGGCTCCGTACTGGCTGAATGAATCATACTCATCTACACAGCAATAATGATGCATTTATTTCAGGGTGAATTACAAACTCTGGAAACATGGCCAACACGCAGCACAAATATGATGAAACTGTGTAAGTCACACTATGCTAAACCATCTGCTATGTCACAGGACAGACATGTGGTGCAAAAAAAAAAAAAAAAGGAAAACCCCAAAACACTAATACTG
>VUQR01006394.1:18656-39002 GCA_015108515.1 Hemichromis elongatus | reverse complement strand
AAAACTTATATATAAAAAAAAAAAAAAAAAAAAAAAAAAAAAAAAAAAAAAAAAAAAAAAAAAAAGGAAAATCAATGGAAGTGAGCGATTGTTAATTCCACCTGCGCTGTCTTCACTGTGACGAGTCAAAACGTCTGTCATGAAAAAGGTCTGCTGCAAAAGCTTTCATGGAAACTTTCAATCCAAAATAGAAAAACGAGGACTTTGATTGGATCTGCACGCTTCAGCTGCCTGACAGACATACAGCTGCTGTACAGGAGCGCAGCACGCCTGATGAGGAATCAGCAGCCGCTGCAGTAGAAACACATCACCATATGTTGCAATTCCACAAAAACTAAGGCAGCGCTGGAAAAGTAAAAAAGTGGCTTGCAGCATGAAAAAAAGACTATACATTTGCGATATTCCCATCCTATTTTGCCTTCGATTGGGGCGTAGAGAGGCACTACAGTCGTCTAAAACAGACTCTGTGTGTCTGTTTTTTTTTCTTTAAAACAATGCTCCTTGAGGAAAGGAAATGCTGGCCTGAGCGGTTTTCACCTGGAATGTGCATTTACAATTTGGTGTCCATGACAGTCTGTCCTATTGTCTGGAGAAGCCATCGTAGTAGCAATGGAGCCTAAACGAGGCCAATAATGGTTCTCTGCTCGGTCCCCAGAGTACTGCCTGTTTAAAAATCGATTCTCTGCTTGACTAAGGACAGGCTGGGAATAGAGAGAACTAAAAAAAAAAAAAATAGAGAGGAAAGTGGAGGAAATAAGGAAGTGGGGGTTGAGAAGAATTGCAACAGATAAGAAAGATACCACCAATGATAAATCCAACTGTAAGTTGCATAATCAATTTGGATCAGAGCATCGTAAATTAAGACAAGCACGCTGTTGCGAAAAACATTTCAATAAACATCTAGCTGTGGTTGTTTTCCAGCATGCTCTTGTGTTTCTCCTGCTATTTAAAAGTAATACCAAGCACTCTTTATCAGAAGAACATTGAAGAGCATTTTTCGTGTGTATGTATGCAAGGTCGTTGCAGCTGCATAAGCATACACTCATTCATCTCATCCAGGATTTTAACTATAGTATAACTAAAGTAAAATGTGCATACCTGGTCTAGAAACATTATTTTCTTTTAAATCTGTCAAGGTATTTTGAAAAGTTTTCAGTTCATTGAATGGCGTCTTGCTTTGATTTATATGTTCACTGACCACTTTTTTATATACACTGCTCATTAATGCAAAATCAGTCAGTCACATCGCAGGAACTCAATGCAAAATTCGTATTTCAGAAACTGCTGATCTGCTGAGGTTTTTTCCCACACAACCATCTCTGCAGTTTACAGAAAAAGGTCTGGAAAAGAGAAAATGTCCAGTGAGCAGCAGTTCTCTGTGTGAAAATACCTTGTTGATGTCAGAGGTCTGATGAGGCCAGACTGCTTTGAGCTGATAGGAAGGCAACGGTAACTCCAATAACCACTTGTTGCAACCAAGGCAGGAAGTAGAGCATCTTTCAGCACAGCCCAACCTTGAAGCAGAGAGGCTACAGCAGCAGACAACCACACCAGGTGCCAGTGTTGAAATGAGAGATTTGCATCATGATGGAAAGATGACAAATCTGCAATTTGCAACTATTTGATGCTAACATATTGATATGAACTAAAATTTTAGAGGAATGTCTCCAGCAGAGACAGAGGGGGGAAGTAACGAAGTGCAAATACCGTGTTCATGTACTTACGTAGAATTTTAAGGTATCTGTACTTTACTTGAATTTTCTTTTCCTGGCAACTTTTTACTTTTACTCCCTACACCTGAAAGCCAGTCCTGTTCACGTATTAATCACCAGGGGGACACGGCACAAAAACAGATTAAAACAGGCAAAACCATGTGTCATAGTCAGGGGTTAAAGTCGGACGGTGTTTTAATTTATTTATTATGATTATTTTTATTCTCAACATCGGAATGACTGCAGGTGTCCATAAGTTACGGTTGCCGTACTTCAGCATATAGCTAGCCCTACTGAAGTGGAACAAACATAATGTGAGCAGGATTTTTTAAGTAGCAGGTCATTTCAAATGCAATGTTTCTATCATCTCAAAAAATACCAGCAAACATACAAACTGTTTGTGTCTACAGCTTAAAGGTCCAGCTGCTGTATTTCACAGGAAGAGTAAAGGACTGTGTGTGACGTGGACAGCGGCTGTGGTTTCATGGTCAGAGTTAGATTACATCAAGTGTAGCAGAGATGAATTTGTAATTAAGCTGTAGTTGCTTAGATTCATTCACTAAATTTCACCTTCATACCAACTGTATGGTATCTAATATAAAGACAGCATAAACAATGTACTGTCTATCTGTATTGTGTAAATCCACAAAGAGCAGCAGGTCAGCTGATCACATCCTGTACACAAAGAAAATCTACTGGAGCGCACAAGAAAAATGATTGTGATTTGTGATTCTTTCCCCGACACTGAGTCACAATAACTGATTTTAGGGTTTCCCACCTGCTGAATCCCACGTTAACATCTTCTCTCTTCCCATTTTCCTGCTCAGAGGCAAAGTCATCCTCTACAATGCAGGCAAACTGAAAATAGAGCTACTTTTTTCCTTCTTTTCCTCTGCTCATGTTCTAATTAACTGATTCAACCTTAGTACCTTTATTAGATTAAATGTTAAGCTTGAATACAGTCTGTATTCCTTTTTACCAATATTATTTTTTTATTATATTAAAAAATATGGAGTAGAATTTTCCTTCACAGAGCTACTTTTACTTTGTTACTTTGAGTACATTTCAGGGCTGGTACGTTTTTACTTTTACTTGAGTAAAGTCAGTACTTCAATTTTTATTCGAGTATTTTTTAACAGTAGTATCTGTACTTCTACTTAAGTACAGAATGTCTGTACTTTACCACCTTTGGTTAAAACCTATGCTGTGAAGAATAAAGTGTCCAATGAGTGTCTGTTGCCTGGCTGGTGTGAGACATAACCAACATAAATTAATCAGAGAGAATTCTTGCTAAAATTGAAGGCAATGTTTTGTAAAACAAAACACAATCAAATCAAGAACTAAGATGCATACATTGAATCGTGCTTCACTTCTCATCACAGATCGCATAAGATTATGGAGCAATAGGTAGTTCATATATCGGATTTTTACACCCAATCAGAAGGTTTCCTCATCTCAACACAATCTGAATGAATTAACTCTTTCAATTTCTACAGTATCAGTTATCCAAATAAAAATAACTGACTTTGCACAGTCTAAATGCACCCAGATTACACACCACAAAAACCAAAGAGGAACTTACCAAGGTGTGGATTACCAAAATTACTGGCAGTATGTCACAGACTTGAACTTGTCTTGTTTCTTCGACTTTACAGCCTACAAAAAGCCTGAGGTACTGTCGGTTTTGACAGAGAAAGATATATGTGCAGCAGCAGTAAGTGAACCAATGAGAGCCATCTGGGTGTTGCAGTAAAATACCTGCAGCCAAACACACAACCTAAATACACACACAAAGGAGGTATCACACTTACTAGGGATGGATCAATGGATGGTATATGTTTAATTGAACATGCGCTCACATTGTTATCTCTTGCTCTAAACACCACCACTACACCTCGTATTACTCCAGCTGTTCTATGTGAGCAATGCCCCATGAGCACATCTCAGTGACCTTCACTCTCTTGTCTATAGAATCCCAACATGCTCACCTGACTGTCTCCACCTGGCCAGAGTGCACTATATGATGCAATGGGACTCTAAAATCAATATCTTTGATGCTGTACAATATTCAGCTAAACCAAAGTGAACATTGCACTCCTGTAAACTTTTTGTTCTTTGTCTGAAGGCACACATCCTATATCTTTTCCTTTTTTTAAAGAAAATGAGAAATTAATTACCATATATATTTTATGCAAATGGTGCAGTGTTTTCAAATATACTGATCCACATATCTAATAAAGGATGGAAATGTTTAGTTCTGGCTTTTAAAAAAAAACCTGTTTAGGCTACTGGAAATTCAAGGTTGCCGTTAAAATTTAATATCTACTATGTGCTTTCTCTTGTGATTCATAAAGAGTATTTATAATCCATGTTACAACCACACACACACACACAGAGTCAGTAGCATTGATTGTTCTCTGACCACAGCTGTATTCATCCTATAGTGCTATGGGTCTCCAAGAGGGGAAAGGGCCCTGTGGGGAGCACTCCACTTATCTCAGATGGAATCTTATTACAGGATTTATGTGAACCGAAACAGAAATTTAAGACAGTGTATTGGTGTATGTGCGTCAGTACATGTGTCTATCCCTGCTGTGGGGTTATCTTGGTTTTGTCAAAGGAATACTGAATGGACTTTGTTTATTGCAGCTCCAGCCTGTAACTAGTCACAGCTCTTCACAGTCCATGTGTTCAACATCTTTTGAGTGGCATATTGTATTTTGGGCACATAATGCCATATTACCGTCACATGATAGCAACGCATTAAAAACAGAGCCAGAAATGAGGAAGCATACCGGGAGAGCTGGGGTGAAAGTCCAGTGAGCGCTCTTTCTTTTATTTCTTTCTTTTCTTTTTTTTTTCCTGACACCCTGCAAGGCCCGGGCAGGCTGATCTGCACTGGTGTGTGGATGGAGGGAGAAAAGAAGGATGGGAGGAGGAAAGGCAGCAGGAGAAAGGGAGAGAGGGAGGGAGGCATGGCAGGGGCTGCAGGACTAGGAGAAGTGCCAGATCACTGCTGGAGCCAAGAACAGGACTGACTCGGCCTGTGTGTGTGTGTGTGTGTGTCTCTGTGTGTGTGTGTGTCTCTATGTGTATGCAGACGCACACAGACAGGATGAACAGACCCATAGATGTCATTGACCTTCGACAAAACACACTGCAATGTCAGCTCCAACAAACACTAGTGACCCTTCACTATAACACAGCACATATAATTATAAAAAACAACAACAAAAAAAACCACTTCCTTTGTGTGTGTTTGTTTATTGTGAGTTCTCTACGTGCATAAGTTTAAATCTTTGTTCGTCATCTGACAAGGAGGTTGTCTGTTACGCTAAGTTGCTGCCCTGTGTGTGCATCTGTGTGAACTCAACTGGAAGACTATTTTAAAGACCCTGGTGTCCACTCATTACTGACCACCAGCACTAATGGCCAGCATCCGGTGCACAATGTGAGCCCACATCAGAGACGGCTGCTCAGAACAGTGCAATATTTATGGCAGTCCCCACTCCCTGGGGTCTCATTGCACCATAACACAGACCATTGCAGCTGAAAAAACAATAGGGCAGAGTGTTTCAGCTTTAGGAAACAGTAGAAACACCTCGAGTTTTCTTTTGCTCTCTCGGCATCTTTCTCCGTCTCTCCCGTGCCAATTCTTGCATGACCTTGTCTGTTTTTGTCTTCCCATCTTTATAGCTCAGAGCTAGGGCCATCAGAGTGGATTTGAGAGGCAAGATGACAAGCCAAGCAGCAGAAAATTGACATAAAGTCACCCCACCCACCCCCCACCCCCACCCACCGTCTATTTTTTGTGGGCCAGTCCACCGAGAGATTGCGGCTCACAATTACACTGTCGTGAGCAAATCTGATCTTGAAAATTCGAACCACTTTCTTACAAGTACCTGCCAGCTCTGAGGCTCCCAACATCCGCGTCTCTAAGGAGCAGTACAACTGTGATTCACTTTCCGCACAAATTCTACAAAAGCAAAATGATTAAATTACACCTTTAAATACAATTTCATCAGACACCAAGACAAGTCAATTTGCCAGGCTTAATCATGTGCGCGCCACTCTGTGTGAGCATTTCTATGTTTAACATTCCAGCACTGTTTTCATTTATATGCCCTGTATGAGCACACGTGTTGGAAGTGTTCACATTGCATATCTTACATGTTCACCCATGGGACAGTGGGGAGATTTACCCAGGACCAATGCAAAGTGACAGCTGAGAGATTGATTCTATTACAGCCGGTGTGCTCGACCCTCTGTATTTTATGGCAGGGCCAAAGGCAACGTGCAAACAGTAAAAGAAAAACCTAATATGTTTAAAGTCAGGAAAAGGATTTATTCAAGCATGTTCTCATGACAGACATAATCATAAGGGAAATAATTAACAATGTCCAGACCGATTTTTTTTTTTCTACTGATGCAGACTGAGAGTGCAACACGTCTTCTAAATCATATGATTAAAAAGGTCATTTATCGGTTTGCAAAATGAGCCATATGAATGTTGTCTTATCTCTTCTATCAATTCTTATCAAGTCTGTGCTCATGGTTTAAAATCAAACCTTGGCTTTTCTCAGTGAGATGGTGTTAAGAAACAAAAAGGCGAATGATTGCACTATAACATCTTCTCTAAAAGGTTTTGCACCAATATATATTAAGTCTAAATCCTTCAAACATTTGCATAGCCCCAATTCTTCCTAGTTTTACAGTTTTCTTAAATCTCTTAGACTTCTTCCTTAAATCCTAACCCTTCCATCAAATATATGATTATAAAAGCAAAATCCGAAGCTAGAGCTAACACGTTTAAATAATAGTTTAAACATTCTGATAATCTGCCTTCATTCAGCTGATCAGACTTGATTGACAGTGTCCTGGAACACAATCTCACTCCAATTATTGCATTTTAATTAAAATGTTAGAAATCCTGATTGGCTCCATTATGGTCCAGCCCCCATCAAAAGAGAGAAAAAAAAAAGGATAATCCAAAACACAAATAAAGACTTTTTAAATGAAATAATAAAACTCTTTAAACTTCTATCTGGCAAAGAAAAAGTGCACTGATGTAGTCATAATATGTGTGGGGGTTAAGAGTTTAAAAAACTCAATTTTATGAATCCTTATTCTTATGAAAATAGTCTTAAATAATTCATTTTTGGTGTTACAGCCTCCAGAAAGATCCAACCTTTGGGCACATTTAAAACCATCTGCCCGTGCTAAGTTAGGGCTGTCTCGAGCCACAAAAACACAGCTGACCCATCAGGGCATGAAGACTGGACCTTTCTGGGTGTCCTGTAGGGTCTGGCACTGAAACACTGGCAGCACTGGATCAACCCTTTGGATCCTGTGGGTTATAGGGAGGGGCCTGCATGGATGAGGCTGTTTCAGGTGCTCTATGGGATTTCAGTTTATAAGCTAAATGAACTGCTTGGTCTCTTTGTTGTTTTCCTTATGGTCTAAGGTCAACACCAGAGCACTACACTAATGAGATGATCAACGATCACTTTACCTGTCAGTGGTTTTAATCTTGTGGCTGATTTATGTAGATATTTAATTGGCTTTCAAACTTAAATTCCAGCCTTCGAGCTTAAAGAGTCTGACTCTATAGCAATTGAAAGCAAGTCTGAGTACCTCTCTTTAACTTTTATATATATCTAAATCCCCACATTGACACACCTAAGTGACTCCTCTCTGCACATCAAGCCTCCTGATAATGCGTTTTTTTCCCCCTGTTTTGTAAAATCACTACCTGCCTTCCTCATTTTTCTACCCCATGTTCATCTCCTTCTCTGGTTGATTTAGAAGCACAGGCCATTTTCCATTAGTCTTCTCTATAAATGTCTAAACATAAAGGCATTATTATTTGGTGAGCAGAGTGACTTGAAGGTACAAAATCGACACCACTTTAATCTAAATACTGTAAGAGCTGGCAGCTTATGCTTCTGAGTGACTGAATTAAAGAGCCAAGCTCTTGAAAGCAACCTTGACAGGCCTAACTTTGTTTACATTGACAGCTTTCAAAGTACAGTGAAAGTAAGAAGTTAAGTTTTCTAAAAATGTGCTTCTGATAGAAACTTGAGGCAGACAGACCAAAGTTAGAGGATGAAGGAAAGATGAGGGAATCAGTGAAGTGGGATCTGTGCCAAGTGCTGTGAGAGCGATAATGTTAGAGAGGTTATCAGGGAGGTGATATCAGTACAGGTGTTCAAGCATCCACTGTCAAGGATCCTGCGGTGTGCTGTATTACTGTCTTTCTTTCCTCTGATGTGAATGTAAAATTTTGTTTTTTCAGATAAATAATAATAATGCTAATTAAAAAAACATGCTATAACTTTATAATGAAGCCCACGATTAAGGGCGTAATTCCCCTACAACTAAATGAAATTTCAGGGTACGAATACATTTTCATTTGATTATATCTACCTGAAAATACCTACTGGTAGTAAAATAAGGAGTTTAAATGAGTTTTAGCATAAAAACAAACAATATTTCCCAGCTTACACTGCAAAAATGCTGTACTTTCAGGACTGCTGGAGTGGCTAAACTTCCAAATCTGATTGCATTATCATGCATTGTTTTGCTGTCGACTAAAGGCTTTTACTATTCACTTGTAAAAGAAAATGTGATATGGACTTTTCTCCATCTCTTATTTATTAAAAAATACACCAGAAATTACTTGTGTGCTGTTTTATAGAGTGCTACCAAACGCACCACATATATTTAAATTGCCATGAAAATAAGGAAGGGGAAATGTGCTTTTGTCCTCTTAAACAAAACAAGTAACGATTGTAAGCGAGAATTTGGTACATGCCTACTGCAACTCTTTATGAAATGGCTTTAAAAATGCAACATTGTGGATCAAATCTATTCATTTTTAAATATATTTACTCCTTTTTGCTTTTATAAGTCTGTCCTGGGTAAAGAGGCAGCACCAACTCAGCATTTTTTTAAGGTGGGAGAAACTGTAACAACTGGGGGGGAAATGGTATAATTACAAGAAAGGGCTATAAATGACTGGCTGATAGAAAAACATTTGGCGTTCTTAAAAGCTGAGTACAACACTGCAGTTGCCCAGTCCACCCATAGAAATAAAGATGCTTGAATTCGATGCTGTAGATGCATCAGCTTGGCCTGTCATCATCCTTCACCACGCCCAAGTCAATATGAATTATAAATGAATTAATGTTATCTTGACTATTATCATCTTACTGATATTTGATCTGGGGGGTGCATTTTACAACAAAAATATATCAGAAGCAAAATTTATATTCTAACGTGTCATAAATACTGTCAATATCTGTGATATTATTTCACAATATGATTTATTACATTCTTAAACCCCAAACTAATTTTCTCCCTCCTTTTTCAAACACTGCATACAAAATAACAGTGGATCATTTATAGTAATATCACATATATATATAATTTACTGCTCTTATACCTCTCATGGGATTTGACATTACCAGTTAGACCTATGAGCAGGAATGTCATGAGGTTAAGCTGGAAGGTCTTCAAACCAGCATCTAAATGCCATCGTCCTAATTTGTGAGATGAAAACATGATTTATTGTCCATGTATGGTTCCTTTGAAGGCTAGTTAATCAAGCAGTATTCTCTCTGAGATGTTTATTGTTCCTTTATTGTCAATCAACGTGACAGGAAGAAGATGGCTCTTTAAAACATGACCCTTCCCCTAGATATCAATTCCAATAGTCCAGTGACTAAAACAGCATGCATGTACATGCGTGCATGTGCATGTGTGCGCACACTCCAGTGGGTGAATTAATGAATTGGCTCGCAACCTTTACTCAACCTTTTCTGCAGCAGGGACACAAATCACTGACCTGTCCTTTCTGCTGTGATGTGGCGATCTGAACGATTTCATCAGATAACAGACAGGCTAAAAGCTCCAGTTCCCTGACACCACTCTGTACGCTATATCTACGTGTTATTATGCTGTGATTTTGTGTGTGTGTGTGTAAGGATATAATTGAACATTTTGAACCTTAGAGCCAATATGCCTCAAATGAATCCTCAGCTCCCACATCAAAATGATTATTCCTAAACAAACCGTGTTTAATCGACTGCGTGCCTCTGCGGCTCTCTCCATCTGGAGGATGCTGTGTGACAGCTTCCCTTAAATTACAAATATCAATCTGCCACAGTGGGAGCTCAGCTGCCAGTGGCCTCATGGGGGTCCACATCAAAGCAACCAGCCTTCAAAACAAAGCCATCAAAATGCTGCGCTTGCTAGACGCTTTGTTCTGAATCAACCGTGTTCATCACCTGATCACAACTATGGTAAATTGACCGAATATTTTATGATAAACAAACACAGAAAAAGCTTCAAAAATAAAAAAACTCAAAGAAAATGAAAACCAGCTAAACTGAGCTGCCTTCACCCAGGATGCTGACCTGAAGTTGGCCCAGTGTGTGGTTCTAGGTCAGCTCTGTGTGGCTCCCAGCTCACTCTTCCCCTACGGCACGGACCGACAGACGCTAGCACCAAGGGCTCTCAATCTGCCGTGTGATCAGTGGGACTCTCCCTAAGCGTGTTCCCCCTCCTCATGACCGGCTGTCTGCCCCCGGCAACACTACCACTTACACTCCATCCACCCGCTTATTGATAAACTTCACTGCAGGATCGCCTTTGCTCCTAGGGAAAGCAATGGGACTGCAGGGTGGCCTAATTCAATCAGCGTTAGGGGAAAACACACACGCCATTCATCACCAACGAAAGACCACTTCAGAAAGTCTGTACTAGCTATTCCCTTTATACCAGATGACCACTGACACGCAAACAAATCGGCTTGCTGTGGTCCCACTGGGCACTGATCAGTGTGTCTTTATTGAACTTGGTAGGGGTTATCGAGATTGTTATCACATAATGACATTTTGATACACTGATGTAAATATTATTAGTAATCACAGATAAACAGTACAGTCAATCATTCAGTGCACACTAGATGTCCCAAAAACCCCCATCCCCACCAGAGTTAATCAGATTTCCACTTGGGCTGTACATCAGCTGCACAACTGTGTTTATAAAATGTTTTAGCACTGAATGTGTTGTAAGAGACATTGTGTGCTTAGCTTTGTGGAATCCAAAAAGAAAATAAGGCAGGAGAAATGCTGTCCCCCCCAGAACGCAATCATCTGTGTTATAAAGGAAGTACTTCCTTTTGGAAATGCTGATAAAAGTTAAAAATTAAGTTTTATCTGAATCTATATTTTGTGTTTCTGAGTTCCAAACATAAAAGACTGAGAAGAGATTACTTCTTTGAGATAAACATTTTACAGTTACAGCAGCATAGTGAGGCATAATTGCTCTTTGTGGTTGCTTTTAGTGTTGGGCTTATTTCTGATGTCAATAGCTGTTCTTTTCATTTAAAAAGAAAACAAAAACAATTGTTCACATGGCCAAAAAAATCCCGACTTTATGGTGATCAGCTAATGGATTTTAACACCACTCAGCAGACACGATGTTGCTATTTAAAGCAAAGGCTGTGATCCTGTCCAAACCTAAGATAGATAGATAGATAGATAGATAGATAGATAGATGCAACATGTGTTTTTGTGGCTTACTAGCGGCCCAAGTATTTCACACACAATATGTGACACAAGCCGAGGACAGTTAGGCTACAGCAGCAACCGAACATTTCTGCCCAGAGTTGAACAAAGGAGCTGTCTGTTTCAGCACCACGGACAGTTCCTGTCATCTCTCCTATGACGAGGTGCTGCTGGCAAGAGCGACGGCCTGTTATTTTTATCTGCAGCACAATGAAACATCAGACTGAAGTGACTTTACGAATTTATTAGCAAGGCCCCGTACTCACACGAACTACACTGAAAATTCAGCGTGACGCGGAGACGGTTCAGTTTCACGACTTTCTTTGTTAACAGCGTGAATTGGAGATGAGGCTCACCTCAGTCCCACGGATGATATGGTCCCTGCCAGCATCAATAGATAAAGGTTATCTGAAAAACTTCGAAAGACAAAAATTTGTTCTCTGATTAACGATATATGAGTCCGGCTTGCTGTAACCTCAAACTGCAGCCTGGCGACGAACCAGCAAGGCAGCACTGGTTGTTTGACGGCGAGAGAAAAAGAGCGAGGGGAGAGAGAGAAAGTGTGTGTGTGTGTGGGGGGGGGGGGGGGGGGGGGGGTGAAGAACACTGTTACGATGAGTCCCAGAGCGACTGACCACCCACAGTCTCTCCTTACATCTGCCTGTAGTGAGGTTTAAAACGCACACACACACACACACACACACACACACACACACACACACAGGTATAGCATGAGAAACAATAAATAAGACTGGCGATTTCTGATGTTTCCACTAGCGCTTAAATTGTTCAGGCATTTATAATCCAGGCGCACTTCCAGAAATAGGATCACCAACTATCACTCATGTCCCTGCGTCATGCGTCAGTATTTGAACGTTTCCACCCAATGGCCCGCGCTGTTCGTCCCTCATGGGTAACTCGTACAGTAGGTCAAAATGGCAAGAAACCCAATCCGATTAAGCTGTCATTTCAATACGGTTACATTTGCGTAATGACGCGGATAAGCTTTGTTGGGGCAGTAAAATAATGACAGCATGTGCTCGAGCTTTGGCATTCAAATATGTCTCCAATTTAAGCTTTGCAGCCTAAGTACAGTGACGCACTCCTTCTCACACATACACAGTCATTTCAAACTATCACTGAGAGTGTGTGGGTGTGCACGTGACACACACGAGATGGAGAGAGAGAGAGAGAGAGAGAGAGAGAGAGAGAGAGAGAGAGCATAATAAGTTTTGTGTTTTTTTTAGGCTCTTTTTTTAAGGTTAAATCATTGCCTCGGTACAACCAGCAGCCCATATCCCTCCGTATAAAGACAGGATTGTGCATATAATAAGGCTTACTGGTAGACTGCCTTCAGGAAAAGCTGCTGCTTCGTTTACACCTTTATCTAAATCCTCTCCTTTGTGAGCTCCAGTGAGCCCGGCGGCCCGATGTATGAGACTGCACTGCAGAGGGTTTCTCCGGAATCTCCATGATTGAGCTCATGAGCAAACATATCGTGAGCCAAATACACAAAATAGGGACACACGGTCCAAAAAACCCCCAAAACACTAAACAAAAAAGGCAGGCATTGAGGTTGCCTCTCACATTGCGACGCATATCTTTAGTTTAATTATTTATCCTTTAGCTTCCTGAATGTTTGAAGCCCTTTGTAATCTGTATTCGAAGTAAATTACATCGTTTCCACAGCAGGTGCTGAACTTCTCCCCGTTAAAGCGTTTGACTGACTCAGAGCTTTATAAAGCTGATGTATATTAGCCCTTCTCCACCGTGTATTTTTTCTAGAATAACTACTGCAACTGTCCGACAGAACCACAGACCAGGGACGATCAATATGTGGCTGTAATATTAGAATAGTCCGTTAAAATGAGATTTGTGAACTTTATCAGATGGTCAGAAAAACCGTGTTATGTCGAAAAGCCAAAAAGAAAGAAAGAAAAACTGGCCTACCTTCAACTCGATTCCAGAAATGGTACAACGCCGTTTGTCAGTCAGTGAGGAAGGCTTTGGACATCACAACTCCAGGTCAATGGAGAAAACAGGTTTCCATATAGTGGGTGCAAGCTAGTGATAGTCTGTGTTTCGGCGAGGTCACCCATTCAGCCGATCGTCCGGTTTAAATCCAAACAGAAGAATGGAGATTTTTGTCTCTGTCCTTTGGGGAAGAAGTGCGCCAAGTGCTCTCCTACGCAGATGTGACTTTGCGCGCTTGAAATAAAACGGATGATGGGTAGAAAAAGAAGAAAAAAATACGATTTCACTACAGGCAATACAACATAACATCTAAACGAGTTGGGGCTAAGCTGCCAAACGACTAACCTCTTCGAAAAAAAAATCTGACAGATGACTTTTACGCAAATAGTGCTCGGTTAGCCTGCTAATCCTCTCCTGGGTGCTTGACCATCCTAGGCTCGCTGATTGGTGCGATCCCCACTCAGCCGCGGCGCGGTGGAGATGTGGAAAAGAAATGTATGGATATAATGGCCAAATCCGATGGGGGGGTTTCCTCCACAGCTCCTTTGTAGTTGCAATGCACACGACGAGAGGAATCGCTCCCTGGTCCTAGTGCACCACACACGGTCCCTGCTGTCTCCAACACATGCTGCACCTGCACTCTGGCACCATCAACGTCGACTGAACGGCAAAATAGACGAGGGGATGGCGCGGGAGAGAAATTCCAGCAGACATCAATAACTCAACTCAAAGCGCCAAAGACGATGTGCAACGAAAACGTTCTTCACTTGTTAGCACAGGAAAAAAAGGTGGACAGGGTTAAGAAAGGGAAATATTGGGGGGGCAGGAGAGATCAACAGGGAAGAAAAAAAACTGCATGCTTCAGCCTCACGCGAGAGAGGAGCTTGAATTAAAGTGTGATTTCAAAGTATTATTATGTCCGTGTAAATGGAAATATGAATTATAAGCAGCCTACTGTTTAATCATGTTACTACTTTGTTTAAGGGCTGCCATTAAAAGAGTTAACCGGACACCTGTCGCATTTGAAACAACGACATCGAGAAATCACAATCTCAAAGACATCATGCAGCTTCCAGACTACCTGCTGTCCTCTTTTATAACATCCTTATTAACAATTGTTTAAAGTCTGCATGAAATTAGAAAATATCTACCTATTTATATTGGTGATTTTGTAGCAACTCTATTTGCTATATCTTTATTTGCTATCCGGTAGGCAGAGGCTGAAGAAATAAAGTTTGTTGTTTTTGCAGTTAAGTAACATCTCCAGCTTTTACATTTATGTTTTTCCTGCTGCACTTGTTTCCAGAAGCCCATGAAATCTACATGAAGCAATAATGTCGTCATTGCTTCAACAACAGAGGGATGGTTTCTAATTTAAAGTCTTGTCATGAACTTTAGCCTGAAGATTAGTCCACCAAGCAAACACCACACATTAATCAGAATCGTGTAAGTTTCACTGCGAAAGTCCCTTAGAAGTTAGGTAATTCTTTGGCAATCATGCTACCAACAACCTGCCAACGAATAATAAGATTTCTTCCAGTTTGTTGGATAAACTTCTTCTCAGGTCTGAATATGTAGACTTTGCTTGATTGGCAACTCTCTGACTCATCTGTTAGTTTGTTACACCCATTATGTCAGGACAAATTACACCTTTTCAGCATCTTATCAGTACCTGGACTGTAGTTACGCCACACAGTACGTCTGCCCACATTTAACACCAGCATGTAATCTGGCAGAATACATGAAAACACCTGTGTGGGTGTATAAATCCAATAGAGAATGATTCAGTTCTTGTACTCATCTCCAATTTTGGGTTAGCATGAGACATCAGTGGTGATGAGACACATCCTACTAATTCATGTAATAGTGGTCTGAAAAAAAATCTCAACTCAGCTGAAATCTCACAGCCAAATGCACACTCAGTGGTGAATTGTTGTTGAATTGTTCGCTCTGTGCGTAATATTTAACACTTTGCCCCTTATCTCCCTCACACCATTCTGTGCGAATGCCTTCTATTTTAAGCTGGTTTGACATTTTTGCTGGATAAAAATGGTGCTGGAATATTTTTTATGCATTTGTTTTTATGGTAAATGACAAATCACGGAGTTTAGATCAGATCAAAGCCAGTATGAAGCCAACACATACTAAATTGAGTAGCCCAACTATCACCATGAGTAATAAGTTAAATTCAGACCTGTATTTTTTAATCAGTGCCTAAAATTTACCGCTTCCATCTTAATATTAGGCATCTGACTCAAAGGCCATGTTACCAGAGGCATATTTATTGATTTTCTTTTAGAAACATTTAAAAACTTAAATTGTTTTTCTTAATAGGAGATTCCACATTTAAATGTAATTGCATTGCCCAAACAGCTGTCTTACATGTGATGTATACTGGGCCTCCAGTGCATGCCTTACTACAACCTACTATCCATCTCAGGAAATTGTGAAAGGAATAAAGCTCTAAGCAGCTCTCAAAAACAAATCTAATTTTCTTGAAAAACTCTCTATAGCATCTCTTCTTGGTCAAGTTTTGACAGTGCTGTAAGCCCCACAAACAAAATCCCATATGTCATTCACCAGCTCGTGTCAGCTAGGCGAGTGGGGATATGGAATCTACTATGGGCAGATGTAATTGTTTTAGAAAAAGCATGATCATCCATCATGTCAGAACCATCACCATAGTTTCCTACTTTAAACATTCATTTGAGCAGATCCATAACAGCTGTTAGAAGTCATAAAACTGCATCTCGATCCACCCACCTTTAAGGATTATCTTAACTCTTTGGTGAAATTCAGTTATGCATTTCATTTGGCATTTTTTTCACTGCTGTATTGATTATGGTCTCATCATATGATGTAATCCAGGATTGCAGCTTATAAGAGGGCAAGTGCTCAATGCCAGCAAAGGTATACAGCCCACTTTCCTAAACAAAGACTTGTGTTTCATTTGCAATTCTCAACCACTTAACATAGCAACCCCTTTTAAATAGTGGTCATCTCAGTTGTAGGGATTATACAGCAATTTTCATAGTATAATGCCCTCAAGAAAACACGCGCAACACTGAAGCTGAGGTTATAGAATAAGAGGAATGCTTAAGCAGCACATGGGCATCTTTATTCGCACAAAAATTACATTGCATGTGTTTGTGTCTTGTCCACCCTTCATTGTGAAATCCCAAAAGGATCTGTGGCATCCATAAACGAGGGGAAGGAAGAGGGCTGTCTTGTATAACTGCACTGGCCCAGGGCTCAGGAAACTCGTCACAGACGTATCTGCCTCCGCAGTTTTCCTTTCAGAGTATGAGTAGGTACCTGACCATTATTCCGCCTGCAGAAAATATAGAGGCTGACTGGTATGACATAAACCCTCCTCTTCATTCTCCATAAAAAAAAAAAAATATGCTCGCTCGTTCACTCACTCATTTACTCACTCACTCACTCACTCACTCATATATGGCTAGTTCCTCCATATTCAGTAGATAAATGGTGCATGAGTGATGCCATAGAAACTGCTTGGAGATCACAGGACTCCATCACAGCTTACTCCCACACTTCTTTTTTTTTTTTTTCTTGCTGCTGCATTGTCCAGTCTCCTTCTGCTCAGTGGAACTGCACAGAGGCTACTTTGGCTGGATGGGAACAGCTCCATATGGACTCTTTCACTAATTTAAAAAGAAAAAATCACCAACTTTGCTTTTAAATAGGCAATATCTTGAATTAGCATCATGTCCCACTTTCCTGCCCGGACAGAAATAGAAAATGCATTTGAATGCAGCCAGATAAAGAAACAATTAATTCTTTGGTTCAAATTGAAAATAAGAAGAAAATAATGTGTGTCCTAGTGGGCCACAGGAGCACAAGAACAGATGTAGCCATGGACTTTTAAAACATGGCAGTACTACCGGAGTGTTAGTTCACACACAGACAAATTGATCATAATATAGAAGTCTTCTGTCCACTGGTTTCTACTTGAACATTTCTCAAAGTTTCAATGTAATAGGATGAAGCCTTTTTCCCCTCGCTGTTGGTTTGATTCAAAGTGGCTAAATCCACCAGTGAATCTTGCTTGTATCAGTGCGTGTGTGAGTTCAAGCATGAACCCCATCTTTAATTCTTTTTTGTCCACTTACACACAGCGCTGTCAAAGATTTGATAGCACACAAACACGGAGTAACCTTAGCCTCCAACAAATGAGTGATGTCACAGTATCAGTCTAATATTCACTCTTCCTTTAGCTCTGTTTTGCTTTTCATCATCTCCTGGGAGCAATATCTGTCTCATTAGTTTATATATCTGTCACTGTCTGGTCTGTGTGCCGTCCATCAGTTGTCGTCATCTCATCTCCCTCATGTTTCCGTTCCTTCCACCGTTTGTTGTTTCTCCCCCTGCCTCTCTGAGTTAGGCTTGTTCTTGTTGCTGTTGGATATTTCCTGCCATCTCTTACTTGCATTTTGTGTAAAGCATATGTTTAGATTAAAGATACTTTAATTTCACCACCTAAAGTGCTGTGAAAAAGTATTTGCCCGCTTCCTGATATTGAGCTTTTTTGCATATTTGTCACTTACATGTTTCAGATCATGAAGCGAATTTTAATATTTGACAAAGATAAACACAAAATACAGAAAAGCAGCAGATCATGCCACAATCTAAAGAAACTTAAAAACAGCTGAGAAACAAAGTCATTGACATCTATCAGTCTGAAAAGGGTCTCAAAGCCATTTCTAAGTGTCTATTGCATTACGAACACTGACCTTAACTCAGGCGCGTGAACCACAGTGAGAGCCATAATCCACAAAACTTGAAGCAGTGGTGAACCTTCCCCAGATGGGGCCAGCCTACAATGTTCAACAAAAGTTGAACTGTTTGGGAGGTCAGTGCTGTGTTAATTTTACATCTGGGCTAACATGAGCACAGCATTTCACAAAAAGGGCGTCATACCAACAGCCGAACATGGTGGTGGTAGAGTGATGGTCTGGAGCGTCTTTGCTACTTCAGCAAGACTTTTAATTATTGATGAATTCATGAATTCTGCTCTCCATCAGAAAATCACAAAGGAGAATGTTTGCCCTTCAGTTTGTGTCCTGAAGCTCAAACATGCCTATGTTATGTCCGAAAACAGAAAATCTGCCTCTGAATGATTCCAGAAAACAAAAACTAGTGGCCTAGTCAAAATCTGGACTTAAGTCAGATTTAGGTGCTTTGGTACAACCTAAAACAGGCCGTTTATGCTTGAACATACTCCAGTGTGTCTGAATTAAAGCAATTCTGCACAGAAGAGCGCACCAAAATTCCTCAACAGTGATGTGAAAAGCATTTGCTGCAGTTCTTGGTTCCAAAGGTGCCCAACCAGTTATTAGGTTAGTTGTTAGGTTTAGGTAGCAACTACTTATCCACACACAGCCAACTAGGTTTACATAACTTTATTCCCTTTATAAATGCAATCACTCATTTAAAAACTGCATTTTGTACTGCATTTTTACTCAGACTATCTTTATCTAATATTAAAATCTGCTTTAGGATTTGAACTGTCAGTGTGACAAATATGCATAAAACTAAGAAGCCATTTGTTTTTCCAACTATTTAGGAATTTTGCTGTCATAAAAGAGAAAATAACACTTCTTTATCTACAAGAGACTATACTGGACGTCCCCTCACCTTCTGATTCTGAGGCTCCAATGAGATATTGTTATAAGTTGCAGCTCTGTATGGCTCATAACATGTACATCCACAAAACACACAAAAGTGAAGAATTTTATGAGAATTGATAACCACATCAACAAAGCTCTTCTTCATGCAAATCAATGTATTTTGCTATTTTTTTTTTTTAAACTTCTTGCACGGCATATTAACTTGGACATTTGGGACAAAATGTGTCCTATTAGTTTGTGTCCATCTTCTTACTGTGATATTCACATATGCTGAAAAATGGACAGACAAACAAGCACACACACACACTCAGACACACGCAATAACACATACCCACAGACAAGCAGATGTTTCACAGAGTGTGCTGACTGATACATGCCCATTGCCTAATTGCAGGTTTATGAAATCTGCAGGTTGCGGGTGCCAAGCAGTTTCTAAACGGATGCCAAGCGGTTGCTGTGACAGCAGGTCGTGACCTTCCTGTAATTGTAGCGATGATGCCATTTCCTCTGCTCATCTGGTATGCACATCTGTGCCAGCACAAAACCACTGACAGCCAGAGCACACAACCAAATTAAAACCAACACATCAGAACGAGAGTGGGTTTATTGTTACCGGCCCCTCAGAGGTTTACTTTTCAAAATGCCATTTCCTTTTTCAAAACCTTCAGTGAGAAGTGATTTAACCTCTTTATAACTGATACTGACACTGCCAGCAGATTCATGTGCAACCTTGGGAAAAGAAATTGCTCACACGTACAAGAAATCTAATAGTTCTAAAACTTTTGGACATCTTTACTTGTCCTTGATTATGTCATCATTTTGGCCAGTTCATCTGCTGGATGCTGTGAACAGCCTTTTTGATTAAAGTGGCATCTTTCCGAATTACAGTGCCATTGCCTTTGAGTTTGACGGTCCAGCGTAGGTGTTTGATCATAGCGTGCGAAAAGGCATCAACATCTAATTAACCTCGCCAACTGATCTACTTGCAGAGAAGTCAAAGGCTGGGTTTCATTCTGAAATACAGAGCAGGAGAGGAGGGGGTTAAAACAAAGTTTAAGAGCACAAGTGGTGGATTCAGAATAACTTCTCTGTCTGGGCTTTTATAAGAATGTACCACCCACAGCTGGATGATCATGATCTAAAACCACTCATCATCTAACAGCTATTGTTGCATTGTGGAGAGTTTTATTTCAGTCACAGAACGTCTTGGACATCAACCTACATATTTGATATATCATTTGTTTTTTTATATATACAAAAAAAATTTTCAAGCCATTCCTTTTGACGTCAGTCGCACACAGACAATATCTTCGCTAAAACAGCTAAAGCTCCTTGTTTTGTGATGTGACCTTGTATGAATAATCACTGCATTACTCTGAGGTTTATTCCACTGCTGTGTTAAATAACTTTTTTTTTTTTTTGCAAAAAGCCAGTTTA
>VUQR01006394.1:2309-18636 GCA_015108515.1 Hemichromis elongatus | reverse complement strand
GCTGAATATTTCAGCTGGGAACTACATTTTCTCCTTTTGCAACTTGCCAACAAACCATTGACTAAATTATCACAAGAACTTAAAAAAAGTGAAAGCAGAATCTCTTGAAAACACTGAGAAAAGGAGGAGAAGAGAGCTTAGTGAGCGGTACTCTGAACTTCTGCTAGTAATATGCATTTGGGAATGTTTGTGGTGGCAATGCAGGAACTTTTAAGAGTTTAGTCCTATGTATGTCACGGGTACCGTGGGTGTGTAGCTATTTGAAAATACCTACACACCCACAAATTCATTTAGACAAAACAAGGCTGCAGTTGTCAAGAGAAAATAATCTAAACCCAGATGCAAAAAGCAGACAGTCTGTGTGGTAACAGGTGTGAGTAAGCCATTGACCATGGCTAGGATGATAAGCATCTGAAAGCAAAGACTACAAATAAAGTATGAAATTAAAAAAGCAAAACAAAACATCAAAACATATGTGATGGGAAAAACTAGAAAAAAAAATACACAACTATTAGAAGTTAATATCTAAGAAGCTTAAAATATAAGATGTTTTGCAGACTTGGTGCAGACCTGTTTGTATCCGAAGCATGAAGAATTTGACAGTACACGAATGTCATAAACACGACTTTGACGAACATTTGATGTTATCTGTTTAAATAAATTTGTGAGTGTGCAGGCATTACCTCCCCCCCTTTCACGCTGAGACACGTGTCAACCTCATTAGTCAGTCTCATTAAGATCTCCCATCTAATCTGAATTATACATCAAGCAGCCAATCAAGAGCTTGCATCTGGAGCCGTCATGGGAGCATTCCCGATGATTCCCAGCTGAGGTTTTTCCTTTTAATCAGAAGACTGGAGCAGCATCACTGTTTTCCATCTTAAAAGGAATACATGGTAAGGTAAAGCAAAATAGAAAGATAGTAAGAGACGGGAAGAAAAAAATAGAGGGAGGGAGAGTGGGAAGTCTCAGATGTGCAGGAGTGGAGAGATTTACATTTAATAACCACGCGCCGTGAGTTTGTGCAAAGATGCTTCCAAAGGAAAAAAAAAAACATGGTTACACTGTGTATAAATATATGTAAGTATGCCTTTTTTCACAAAAATGTAGATGAATTCATATCAAAACTTCAAAACCTAAAAGCCTAAACAATGGCAGTGCTATGTTTCACTGAATGCATGCCATTATACAACGGTGCTGTAGTAGCAGGTATGAAACAACAGCCCTGCACAGCACTGTTTTGTTCTCCTTTCATTTTATCCGGCTATTAGTAATTTTTGTAATTTTTGACACGTAATTTTAAACAGCATCAGCATCTGCTTCACTTGCACCGCTCCTCTTACGCCTCTGTGTAGCTGTCACTGCAGTCGACAGCTTGCATTAGCGGTTTTACTGAACTCCAGTGTTGGAAAAATCAAGTCAAATCAAGTTCTCCTCCCTCTTACCACAGAGCAGGAGACATAGCACATGACACCCACATGCCCACTTGAATTCAACACACAATTACCTGCTTTATTCTCACATGGCCCGAACAGAACTTTGTCAAGGAACCTGGTGGTGAGAATTTCTAACCAACAGACACAAGCTAGCTCAGTTATGAAACTCACATGGCGCACTACAAACACAATGCTATCCTTATATTTCTTCTACAGAATTAAAACTCAGTAGGGACAATAACTATTTCTGTCACATCCATGAACTCCTCTGTAGGTCAAAGTTTATATGACGCAGGAAATGACCACCAACCGGCTGGATGGTGGACTGAAATTAGAAAACTAGAAGAAGTAAACTCAAAGGTACACAAGCACCACTTCCTTCTACAAAGGGGTTTTGCAGAGGGTAGCGACAGGATGCCACCATATATAAATAGGAACCAAATCTGACAGTAGGGGAAAAGTAAGGCCTTATTTAGATGTAAGATTTGAGCCCTCATTACTTGTGATGTTCTCAAAGCTGGTGTTTGACAAATAGCACTTCTTATGTGACACTAAGTACAGCAGCTAAGTGAATTTGTAATCCAATGTCTTTTATTTTTCACTCTCTTAATACAAGGTTACTTAACAATATTTTAATCACATAACTCCTCTGCAGAACATCAACTTTTTCTGAAAACAATTGTCCTCTCCCCGTCCCTCCCTGCGCCTCTAGTATTCATTATCATAGAAATTGACAAGCCACAATTGAGGCTCTAAAGTGAAGTGCAGACAGCAAGGTCAGCCAAGAATCAGTAATTAAGCAAGTTCTTAAAGTGTGGTGGATCTGCTTATTAGTAGTGCAGGCCCAGACTCATCCATATAGAACTGAAAATGGAAATATAACCCATCTCATTCCAAGAGACGCCCGCAGGACGTCAGCACTCAGCATGCAAAACAATTACAGACTATTACGTAGGTCATACGGGGTTGAACATGGTCTCCTTGCCTCTAACTGCCTTTTACCTGTCTTTTGAGAGACACAACTTCTCCAAGTGTGCTTTTATAAGTTATATAATGTCTAAATCTGTCTTTCAAAAGTTTTCATCCAGAGAAAGCAATCATAGGAGTAAGGGTTGGTAAATGGTGCTGAAATTTCCTCGAGGAAAGCTACAACCCTAAGACCCAGCCAGAACAAAGTCTCACTCCACATTTGCTCAATTACCTATCATTTCAAGCCCAATTTGGGCCAAATAAGATAAAGAGAGACAAAAGATACATCCTTCTGCTAACTTTTTGTATATGCTAGGTGTCTCTTCCTGCTGCTTTCTCACTTTAAACAGCAATAAGAGCAAGTGTTGGAATGGTCTGAAGGATAAAAGGGGTGCTATTAAGTGCAGTAGGGATGATTTATTCATTGTTTTTAGATCCATCATATCAGAAGCCATACTGCATTAGGTAGAGGCTGGCTAGATCTACACTTGATTTCTCTGGCGGAGATGTAGGCAGGAGAACTACAGTCACTCCTTTTTTTTCTCTGCATCTTTCCATACTTAAGCATGCAGCTGTAAAATTTCCTACCATACTTCTTCTTAATTTAGATTTTAGGGCCAGGGGCTCTAACGTTGCTTGCTCTCCTGTTGAAATAAGAGTGCTATTATTCCAAGTTTAATCCACTCTGACCCCTGCATACAGAAAGAAGAAACATGAAGATGGTGAATTATTTAGCTTTAATATGGGAATCATGCAGAAAGCAAACACATTTTTCCTCTATTATAATTTTAGACTTGTATTATTTCTATTTATGCCATACTTCTACAAACAAAACAAAAAAGGCAAGTGATACTAAAGCAGTTCATGACTTCTAAATCCACCTACTCTAACAGGTTAACACTTCTGTGTGACTGTCATTTATCTAAATTGGAACAGGCTTCACATTTATATTTATCTCATTCTAATAAAATCATCCAATAAAATCATTTACCTTTTTTTTCTTTTTATTAAAATCCTTTTAACACTTGCTACCAAGGCTTCAATTGATTGTATTGATACTGACTACTACATTTATGTTTCCATACTTTCTGATGTCCTACTTGGTACAATTTAGGACATCTTCCTGTGTTATACCTTGTGTTAGGCAGGTGGTGTTACATAGTATTTAGGAAGTAGCGCTCAACCAATAAGATCAACACCAATACTGATAATTATTAAGGGCCCCTTCCTAAAATGCAAGAATGCAGTTTAAAGATGATCTTGTCTTATTGTCATAACAAATGATGGATTACTCATTTACACTCTGCCCAAATCTGTTAAAATCAGCTCGATGTCATGTTGAGTGTCTTTCAGCGTTTACATTGTAATATGAATTTAATGTAATGAGTAGTATAAAAAATTACTTTTTCCTGGGAGTAATTAAGTAACGTACTGCATTACTTTTAATAAAGGTTTTCTGTGTGATATGTGTAATAATGACTTTTTTGAGTAATGACTCCACCACTGATCACAACAAAGAGGGAAAATACACCATCGAACATACACAAACATTTGACCCACAGCCTGCAAATAATTTGCATGAATGTAATTTCTTTGTTGCTGCTTAACATTGGTGGTTATTCTCAAAACGAAGCCAATGACAATCGATCAGAAATCGAATGAATAAGCGATATCGATAATGATTAACCTCTTATATCAGTGCTGATGTGGCAACACTTCATTCAGGAGAATAACGCAGCAGCGAGCATAAGTAGAAGTGGCTGTGTAATGACATTACTGGTGGTGCACAAAGCAACGAATGCGGTGGTTACACTGAGACCTTTAGCCAAACCCATTAAAATCTTTATTTCTCGCTCTTAAATCCCAATACTGACAAAAAGAAATCAGAATCTTGACTGTGTTAATTCATGAGAAAGAAATGATCATGCAGAAAATATTTGCAAGCATTTTATTCATGCATGTAGAGCTCTCTGGGTTCATGGGTGAAAAAGATAAACCAAACTATAATATCAATGTACTGAAAACGTGTGATTTCTATAATAGAACAGAAAGTGGTTGGTGAATTCTCTTTTTGTCACTGCTTTGCAACTTCCTAATCTCTTCTCATGAGTTTTTCTTGCCTCATTTCACAAAAATTAAAAAAATTTAAGGATGTGGCTGAGACATCCAAACATCCATATTTCTATGCGATCAAGAGTCGAACCATACAAACGGCAATCAGGCTCCAACTCTTATCGTGAGAAATTTCTTCATCACGCCATTATTAGATTTCAACATTATTGTTTTTTAAGAACATCAAATTATGGAATTTATCTAAAATAGCCCTTTCCTTGCCATCAATAAAAACCAGCCCTGCGTCTAATTACCGTGGAAATAGGCTTATCTTTCATCTCTCTTTAATATAAGCAGGCAAAACACTGAAGGGCACTGAGAGGCTGTGTCACCGAAGGGGAATGAGAGCATCGGCATGGTGGCTTGGCGAAAGGAAAACTATCAGTCAACCATTAAAAAAAGGCACACTGCAAACAAAATAACAAAGCGAAACATGGTGTGGTAGCGGAAGACAGCAAGTTACTGAAGGTCACAAAACAGACTGAGTGAGAAAAGGACGGAAGAAGAGCACTGTTAGCCTGGAGTGACGAAAAGAGGGGTGTTAAATGTTTGCCACTTCATCATTTTGCTCTGAATGATTTTGCATGAATTTGTGTGATGATTCATGATATGCCATGATTGATTTGCTCTGCAGCAAAATGTTTGTAATTAGTATTGAAAGTAAAAAAATAATAAAACACAAAAATCTTATGGGAAAAATATCCATAACAAGCAGTCATGTGAATGACTTTCTTTTAAAGTTCAAGTTTGCTTTACTCTTTCTTTTCAAGTTATTTTGGATTATCCTACATCAGGGGTCCCCAATCCCAGGCCTCGAGGGCCGATGTCCCTGCAGGTTTTAGATCTCCCCCTGGGTCAACACACCTGAATCAAATGATTAGTTCATTACCAGGCCTCTGGAGAACTTCAAGACATGTTGAGGAGGTAATTTATCCATTTAAATCAGCTGTGTTGGATCAAGGACACATATAAAACCTGCAGGGACACCGGCCCTCGAGGACTGGAATTGGGGACCCCTGTCCTACATCATCATCATTATGGCTGCATTTATGGCAATGACACACATACCATTCATTAGTCACCATACAACAATTCCACCATAACCGCCTCACATTTGGTCAGTTGTGCTGCGTTTGCTGTGTTTGTATGGGGGGGTTAGAAAGCAGGAGTGGGTGTGTCATTAGTAGTAAGCTGATCTGGAGTGAGGGAGCAGGAGTATCCCCTGGCTCGCTCGTGTCTGACAGCTGGAAGATTAGTATGAAGGATGTTCTTCATTTGTTAAGTGCTGATACTAATCCTGTCTGTCCAGGTTATGAAGTGACACTCAGTCTTTATGCAGCATGGACAGCATCTCTAAGATCAACACTGGCGGAAATTAAAACCAGAACCTGCCTCCCTTATTCAGCCATCAGTTATTCATGTCTGCGTGAACTCTGCTACGGCTGAAGTGATGTGTTTTTCAAAGCACAGGGACACAATCACATCACACAAGGCTTCACAGGGAGACGATGTAACTTTTTTAAATGCAAATACAAAGCTCTTATTGCAATAAGTTCAGCCATTTTTATGTTCAGCTTTACTTCGGATATAACTGATGCACAGCAGCTTATGATTGCTAATTTTAGCAGCTTTTAGATAAATGTAATTGTCTTTTTAAAATGATTGCTGAACATTTGGGGTTTTTTTTTCATGGCTCTGCTTACATGGAGCCTAATGTTCTGAGTATAATTGGTTTAAAAGCCCACACAAAATAGAAATGTTCCATATAAACAACTCAGTCAGGCCAGAATTGATTGGTTTCGGAGGGATGTTTTAAAACTTCTTCATCAACCATTCAGATATATAAAGTGAACAATGTAAATGACTTTCCTGATTACTTCATGACTGCACTGTGCATGCCATCTATCTTGATGTAAACGTGTTAGAATGTGGTTTTTTCTTTTTTAAAAAGGCGGCTTCCGACGTTAACTGGGCACTGGGGAGAGTCTGTTTTTAATATAAACTCTTAATCCGGACTAAAGCATTAAGGACAAAACAATAACAGCAACTCCTGTGCAAAACAGATGATAGATATCAATCCATCAGGGAGCTTATTAAACACATTCGAAAGACTGAAGCGTTTCAAAATTTTCATGTCACACTAACATGTAAAGACCATTAACGTATCAAGTACACGGTTAAATCATGTATTCTGCACTATCGATCAAAATGGAAATGTTAGCTATTTTTATGGTAACATTTAGGTTTTGAACAATATTCACAAAAATGTTTGTCTTCAGTTGCCTTTATTGCCTTATATTGTTTATTAAACATCCAATAGGCATCTAAATATTGTACAAATCATGTCTGTGCCATACAACACCAGTATATTCTTTATGTAAAAAAAAACAAACTTATATCATGATTATTGACATTGTAATACTGTGTATTTACATCCCACAGAGAAAACCACAAGGGCCATGTGAGCCTTTGATTAAGATCTTTGCAAAATATGCAAGAAGCCTTTTCCTGCAAAACGTGGAAACAACAAACTTGTTTTTCCACTTGAGGCAAAAAAACAGCTATTGAATACAACCAGTATACGAAAGATTAGATACTAGCATAGACAATATAACTTCACTGAGCATTACTGGAGCACTCACTAGTTCCACCTGTTTTATTATGCGACAGTATTGTGCAGTATTTGTTATCATTAAACTGACAGGTTAAGCATTTTATACTTTTCCTTAAAATTTCCAGGTAAAACAATGCATAGGCTACATTTGTGCTTACATCTGACTGACTTATGTCACTGGGAAAAAAATACTGTCTGTACTATTGCACTTTAATGTTCAGCTGTTGGTCATTTGTTGCAAACACTTTAAATCAGGTAGCCTGTCATCAAGGACAGTAGCTCATTAGAAAAGGAGGATGGAAAATGTTCTTCATTTAGTGACACTTTTTAAATGCTGCTGCCGGCAAACTACAAGTATCATCAGAACTATTATTGCAGGGGTTTTTTTTAATATCGGGATATTATTTGAAGCCTATATTACCTACCCTGTGTGCAAACCGTTTGACGACTCTTATCAGCTGAGTTTATGGATACTTGAGTCAATGACCTTGGATTAGGTAATCTAAGACAAAGATTGTCTTTGCTTTACAGGAAAAAATGAACCATTGAAAATTTCACAATGGCTTGAAAGTTTGAAAACCCGAACTGAGAAAACCAAATTTCCTGGTGCATTATGACATCTATAAAGAGAGATCTGACATTGATGCAAAAACATTAAAAATGCACAAACCTAATTTGCCACTGGTGACAGACAGATAACCCCTCCTGCGTCAGTGGCCCGTAATTTTATCAACTAAGTGCAGAGAATTCATTACTGACAACAAAGACAAACTGTCAGCTCCTGCATGTCACGTAAAGGTTCTGCATTGTTCCTGCGAAATGTGCAGCATTTCACATTTTAAGGCTTTAAGAAATGTTTAAACTGAGCATCATCAGATCATCTGAAAAGGTTGCTGGTTAGATAGAGATATTGCAATACAACTATCAAAATTACAACTGTTCTGTTTAAATCTTACAAGTAAATGAAAGAAAGGGGCTACCGTGTTAGTCTGAAATGACAAAAATCACATATGAAGTTCTCCAGAGGTTATTCTGTTCAATGAACTCAACTAAAGTCTGATAAACTGTGGCTTATGGCTCAGTCACTCCATGTTACTGTTGGTGAGTGATTGTAAGTGGTGGGAAGCAACCTGTCTGCAAACAATTGTGGTCCGACTCTGACTGACTGTCTCAGACAGGTTGCCAAGACATTGCAATCAGTGTAAATCTGCCCTGATGAGCACAGCTTGTATGCAAAACATATCTATGCAATAAGAGACTTGGGTCAGCTGGTTGACAACTGGTTTAATGCTACCTATATTTCAATATAAAAGCGAGGCTGGAAAGCAACCTGTTATATTTTGCAGTTAAATATTTGTCCAGCATCATCTATGCTACCAGTCAAAAATTTGGACGCACCTTCTCATGTTTTTACGTAATTTTTACTATCTTCGACATTGTAAATATATACTGAAGGCATTAAACATATGAAGCATGATGTATGGAATTATGTAGCAAAGAACAAATTAATAAATAACTCATGTTTTAAACTTTAGATTCCTCAAAGTAGCCACCTTTTGCTTAGTTGGCAGTGCTGCAAACCCTCGGCCTTCTCTCAGTGAGCTTCATGTAGTCACCTAGAATGGGTTTCATTTCACAGATGTGCCTAGTCAGGGTCCATTTGGGGAATTTCTTTCCTTCTAAATGTGGTTGGGACCATCAGTTGTGTTGGTACCCACCTGTCAGCCTTATTTGACAAATGTTAGACTTCATATTATGGCAAGCACCAATCAGCTAAGTAAAGAGAAACCACAGTCCATCATTACTTTAACAACTGAATGTCCAGAAAACTGCTAAAACTTTGAACATGTCCCCAAGTGCAGTCACAAAAACCATCAAGCGCTACAACAAAACTGGCTCGCATGAGGACTGCCCGAGGAGAGGAAGACCAAGAGTCACCACTGTGGCTGAGGATAGATTCATCCAAGTCATCAGCCTCAAAAATCTGAGAATCTTGAATGTAAATAGTCATGAAAACTAAGAATTAAATGAGGTGTGTCTAAACTTTTGATTGGTAGCGTATGTCACTTTTTGTCAAGGGCTTTCTAAATTTCTGCTTCAAATCTATGAGAAGAATCTATGAGCAGGTTCAGGCTGGACTCCCAGTGTAATTACTTAACCTCTTAAGCCCCAACGCCTAACCGATCTCCTGCCCCTATCCTCCTCCCCATATCTGGAGGCGTTGGGTTGAGTTGAGAGGTTAATGTGAATTTCTGTGTATGTGCATGGCCAAAGATACGAAGCAGTCTTCAAGAAATGTGTATTTTTTGCAGATTTATCACAGATAATTGCTGTATTATCGATTCTTTCTAATTCTCAACTTTACCCCATTCAATGACAAACTGACTCTGTCTTATGCTGTCTTATTCCTTATTGTTGTGAATGGTCACAGACCTGGTCTCTATCTTTGAAGCAACCATTTTAAAGGCAATGAGATCACACAGTCACTGTATAGGGTCACACTAATATTAGTGTGCCTCCGTTTCCAACATCTGTCCCTAGTGTACAAATTTAAGGTGTGACTGTAACATTATGTAGACGTTCCCTTGGAAAACAAGACATTTGTTGTAAATACATTTTACATTTTTTTAAATTTTATATTAATATTTTGTTAGTAAATGGGCATAAGATTGTAGTTACTATATAAACTCTATAGACTCTATTACATGGCATTGCTGAGTTGGATTACTTCCATCTTTCATAAAGCAGCCGCTCTTCTCTACTTATGCTACATTGTTTTTAAATGTAACCACTGTGGCCTCAGTAGCTGCAGGTCATTTAATTGCTTTCTTTTTTTTATGGCTTTTTCCAAATTGGCACATGGGTAAAATGCTATTATAATTGTATTTCAGAAACAATTAGCCAAAGAGAACATTTATAGTCTCTCTAAAATGAGAATTATCATTGTGATTTAAATACATTTGGCCTTTTAGCTGTTCCAAAAAACTGCTATAATTTTGAAAATGTCAGTTTGGGCTCAGTTCACCCTGGGAAATTATCATTTAAATAAGTGATGATTTAAAAAGAAAAAAAAAAGGAGGTTAAACCAAAGTCAGACAATGACAAACACAGACAAGCAGAAACTAAACAATGCTGGCAGAAGACAAAACATCAGGGCATCCATTACCCCGAAATGTTCCAGAGGGACCATAATATTTAAACAACAGAGTGTGCTGGGACGTTAATGTGACTTGCAATGGAAGTGGGCTCATAAATAGTCTTGAGCGCCGACACGGTGGACTCGCTGAGGAGGTTCGTCAGGCTGCTGAACTTAGAAGCTCCTTAGTGAATGAAAGTTCACAAAGTGGTGAGGCCCACCTCCACTCGGCGGCCCACACTGCCGGGCCTTCACACCGTTTTATGTAACCGTATAAGGAGGAGAAGAGAGAAAACAAGAGAGGCAGAGATGTAGAGAGGCGGCAAAAGAAAGAGGCAGGAAGAGAGAGAAAAAAGATGGAGTCAGAGAGGCGAGTGAAAAAATATATATAGAAAGTAATGAATAAGATGAGCCTTAAATACTAATATTGTTGAGAACATTTGTCAGAAAACGGACGAGGCGGACATATGTATACACACATATGTGTAATGCCCTTCAATCCCACAACAAGACCAAAACCAATAATGCATTAGCCTGGTTCTCTTTCCTGATCGTTTTCTGTTCATATCTCTCATTCATTCATCCTAACAAAGCTGCAAATCTTAAATGCCTCATAAATGCATTGCTTCCTTTGTGTGTAATTTCCTCCAACAGCTGTGCACTGTTTAGCAAACATTACTCAATAAAGAGTAAAAAGCACATTTGTTGAGCACTACTTTCAGCAGTGGATTAATCCATATTTGGTGCACAACAGCGTATATAAAAAAAAAGACAGCGTACGTGGACTGATTTAAAAAAATGTCTACTGTGTCATTGTAATGAAACAAAAGCAATGTAATGGCTCATTAATGTTGTATGGGCTATGGCACAAAGAGAAATATATATCAGGCTTTGGCTACACATGTAATACTTGTTAGTGGAATCACTGTTACTCTGTTTTTCTAACGGATCAGTGTCATCTCATTCTGATAATATTAAATATAATAAAAGTCTAAACACATGCCCTGAAGATATCAACCAAAGAGCAATAATGTCACATGTGTGGTGATTTCTAGAGTAAGAGCACAGTGTTTGGAAAGCTCTCTCACACAAAGTTATACACACTCATGCCAACTCACACTCACACTGCCTAAGTGGTGATCGGAGTGCTGGGACTGGACTAAATGCCAGGCAGCTCTCTGCCTGAGGAGATAAAATTTTCTGCTCATGGTCTCTCCACTTACTCATCAAATAGTCCTAATGATCCCGCTGCAGGTGAAGTGAGATTATGTGTGTGTGTGTGTGTGCTTGCATGCATGCACATCTGTGTGGGACAGATGGTAGTTAGGGGCATCAGAGTACCAGTGGTGTATATGTCTAGCTTCTTCCAGGCTGAAGCCTGTGCACGAAGTCAAAAGGAATGCTCTGACATTTTTAAAATAATTTTGTTGTTTTTTTCATGGATACTCTAGTTTCGTCTCCATTGCCTTTACCCTTCAGGACTTCTGTTTCAGTATGCCCAGGCTTGCAGGTGATGCTGAAACTAATATTAGTCTTGGAGTTTTAATTATGAATTATAAAGCTGTATGTACGGCTTGCAGCAAGGAATGCTTAGTTGAGTCCCTAAAGCAAACCTGTAATATAAAACTGAGAAAAAGTATTTTTCTGTGGAGGATGTGGCTTTGTTAAAGTTCAACACTTTTAAAGATTTTAAATTCTTAGTATCAAACTTGTACCTGCTAGCTTTTTTAATTGAACTGCTTAACATGATGTTGATACAAGTGAAGGAGGCCAGTGGCACAAACCACTGGTTACGCTTAAGCAAGGCCAGATTAGACTTTGCCAGAAACAGTTCAGGGGGAAAAAAATCTTTGGACAGAGAAAAACAAGATTAACTTGCACCAGAATAATAGGAAGGTCTCGATTATTCAAGATCTTGTGTGCGAGGAGAAAGATTTTAAGTTCAGTTCTGGATTTAACAGTGAGCCAGTGAAGAGAAGCCAGGATGTAAGAAATATGGCCTCTCTTTCTGGTCTCTGTCACTACTCTCACTGCTGCATTTTGAATCAACTGAAGGCTTTTCAAGAAACTTCTAGGGCAGTTTGATATTAAAGAATTACAATAGTCAAGTCTAGAAATAATAAATGCATGAACAGGCAGTTATTGACTGTAAAGGACTTTGCAAGTATTAAAAACAGTCCTTATACTTTTCATTATGTTAGTTTATCCAGTTACTTTTTGTGATACTGAGTTTTAATTTGCTTTTATTCTTTCTTGAGTTTACAGTGTCCTTGATGCATCCGCGTCTTGTCTCCCGGATATCGTTGTCTTCTTGTGTTGTCCTGTCTCTGTCATCTTGTTTAGTGTTAGTCTCCCCCTGTATTTTTCCTCCTCTTTTGCTCCAATGCTCTTATTATTTTGGGCTTCAGTTTTTGGTTTTCTTTTAGGCTCGCTCAATTTCTTAACTTTTGCATCAGCATTTTGTTCACTTTGTCTGCCTTTTGTCCTGGAACTCGATCCTCTGTCCTGATGTTTGACAGTTAATATCTTGAAAAAGCATATTTTATATCGCCCATGATTTTTTTTTTTCTGAAACCTGACCAAGATGCTTAAACTTAACATAAAAACTCAAAAGCAAAAGAAGAAAAATTCCAGTACTCCTGTGTGTGCTTTGGTTTCTTTTTTTATACATTATAATCCAGGCTTTATAGATCACACAGCACTACCATGCCTATCCAAAAAAAAACAACACATCAAGGTAAACAGTGCATTAAAATGCAACGCCTGAGATCAGTATGCATTGAGCTGAGTGAGAATGTGTCGGGTTTCTAGCGTATGGAAGAGAAACATTGTCTCAGTGGAGGCCTAAAAATAGGTCATGCTCTGCTCTCTGATCTACTTTGCACTGTTACATAAAATACACAGTTTTGTATCAAATCTCCATTTCTTAACCTCACTTTTACACATGCATGCAGTACACAAACAAATGCGTACACTGAAAGTGTTTCTATAGATGTGTTATTGCACATTAAGATTTCAAAGAAGGACATGACTTATACACATTACACATACGCCTCACTCGTGGGAGGTTACTGAATTTACCGTCAAATATGCAACATTGTACGACAATCCCTTTTTCATTGGGATCGTGTTGCATGGCAGTCATGACAGCTGCCATGACCATGATGTGAAGAATTCTGATGAACTTTTTAATGAATATTTCTCTCTCTGTCGTAATTTATAAATGTGATCCTTTCTTTTGGTTGTGTTTATCATGCACAAATAAGGTCTGTATACTAATTAAGCTCTAATTGGTGATAATGCCATTGTTTGTTTTCAGATGAAAGCAGCCGAGATGAGAGGTCGGCTTAATGCCACTGAGAAAAGATCATCTGAACCTTTCAACCTTTTCTATTGATTGCCGAGCAACATGATGCCATTGACTGTCAACTCTCTGATAAACAAACACAGCTTGATGCCAAGAAACTAAAATACAGAGGAATTAGTTTTCTTATACAGAACAGGCCTAAAATACTACTGTTATTGTGTAATCTTAACTACACCGTGCTAAAAATACTTGGGCAGTAAGGTAATAACTTCATTATTAGAATATAAAATAAAGTAAAAAAAAAAAAAAAGTGACTGAAATTTGGCCCCATTAACATTTCATAAATTAAGTAAATATAACTAAAACATTACAATGTAGATGGAAGTTATATTGTAATGGGTGACATTTAATTAAGCAATTTTTAACATCATATTAAGATGACAGGAGTCCAAGAAAGGGAAGTCAATTCCACCTTAACAAGAGAATGAAATGAAAAGCTGTTAATAAACTAAACTCAACTTCCAGTCAGGATGAGTGACTGTGCTACTTATTCTATTCCCTGTGAAGTCCATGGAAAACAAATAGCAAACAAAACAGCTAACAAACTACACTTGCAGCACCTGGAATGAGATGCCAATTTGGCGACCCAAAAATGATGCTCCCTCACTACACAGATTTAAAAGCTGTAATTTATTGGTTAATGTGGTTTGAAAGCTAAATGAGGCATATTTGAAAAATGACAACACGTAGCCGGTAATGTGTGTTGTCATTGTCAGCTGCCTAGTCACTTTTCTGTTGGGTATGATTCATTTGGCCATATAATACCCCAAATTTTCACTTGCAAACTGTCTACAATCATAATTACTTCTTTAAGGTTATTCTGAATGCCTTTTATAGTAGTGCTCTGACTGAACTATATATATATATATATATATATATATATATATATGTATGTATATAAATCATTTTGGGAATACGTAGAGTGAGGTGTTTCCAAAGATGGGATATAAAGACTCGCCATGGGGCTAGTTATGAGGCCAGATTCTCAGTTCTTGTTTGTGTTTACTGTAAAAATCTTTGTAAAGCAATTGTCAATGTTGATATCCAGCTTTCGGTCATGCTAAGAGTAAGTCCAAGGACAAAATTGACATTTGAAATTAACTGTAGGTATGAATAAGTCCCTGCAGTTAATTTCAAATTTCAATTTTGTCCTTGGACTATGCGAGAAAGCTGGAGTGTTCATCTTCAGTATTATATTAAACACATCTTTATTTAATCCCACATTAAACGCCTTAATACTTTAAATCCACACAATCCCAGAAATGTACTCGGTTGAGTTTAGCACATTCAAAATAAATAAAAAATGCACACTCTGTAAAGGCTGATAAAAATATAAGTGTAAAAACTCATTTCTGTTAGATAAATGGTGCACACTCCACTTTGTTACACATTGTTCTACCTTGTTGAACCTCCATCAGTACTGTGTCTTAGCCTGCTGAAGGGTATCCACCCCAAGCCCCTCCCCATATGTCTCTCCTTCTCTTCTCGCCACAGGTTCGATTAACAGTGCACGCTTTGTTCTGACCCCCCGGGGTTACCCTATTGTAGCGTGCCTGCATGTGTATGTGTGCAAGATGGTGAATGGAGTAAGATGCAAGAGTAGCGAGTCTTTGAAGAACGAAAAGGGAAAAGAAGGGTGCCAGAAATGTAAAAAAAACATGCAAGAATTTTAAGGGACAAAATAAACTCACGATGTTGAAGGTATTTTACACAGAATACGGAGGGTGATGAAAAGTTTAGAGAGAATAGAAGCACAATGACAAGCGTGCGAACATCAAAAAGATGGGAAAAGGTGACATATATACATTGATGACAACTCAAGCTCTTATTTGTAGACTCTGTTAAAGGTTAAAAACTACCACAATACTCTGTAATTGTTGG
The DNA here is from genome assembly GCA_015108515.1 of Hemichromis elongatus. Classification (NCBI taxonomy): domain Eukaryota; kingdom Metazoa; phylum Chordata; class Actinopteri; order Cichliformes; family Cichlidae; genus Hemichromis; species Hemichromis elongatus. Next base: position 3,121 of record VUQR01006394.1, on the reverse strand, counting down.
TGTATATGCATGTGTATTAATGCTTTTAAGATCTTAGAAACAGGTTCTGAATGTTCAGTGAAACAGCTGACGTGTTATCGCATAACTTGAGCTGAAGTGAATGTGTGTGAGTGCAGCTGATGTAATAACTTGTAATACTAAGTGTTGTTTACTAGTAATGCTATTCACACACTATCTGCATAGGGCATTTCATAGGAATACTGCATCCTTATGGGGAAACTCTAGGTACCTGCTTCCTAAGAAGCCACTGGCAAACACGTATGCAATATGTGATTGTGTGTATATTACGTGTGTCCACAACATTTGGGTCAATAAATCATGCTTTGATTGACTGAATGTGGAACCTTTAATGCTTTCTGTTTTAATATAAAATGTTTTCTTTCTATCTTCAAGTTACATAACAATAATTCAAACATTGTCCTCTCTATCGTTGTTCTATAAAAGCTATTCTTTAGCGGCGGGGGATCGATAAAAAAGAAAAACCTAGTTTCAAAATAGATGATAAGCTCAGAGGTTCAGGGGTTTTTTTTGGTCCTGTCTTTCTCCTCTTACCCCAGCCGGTCACAGCACACGGCTGCACCTCCCTGAGCCGGGTGCTGTCAGAGGTTTCTTCCTGTTAAAAGTGAGTTTTTCCTTCCTACTGTTTCCAAACCGCTTGTTATAGGGGGTCATATGATTGTTGGGGTTTTGTTTGTATTCTTGTAAATTGGTTTAAATTGATGATTACATATCTCATCAGTCATGCCCCCCCCCCCCCCCCCCCCCCCCCCCCCCCCCCCCCCCCCCCCCCCACCCCCCACCAACCACAACCA
>VUQR01006393.1:1507-12900 GCA_015108515.1 Hemichromis elongatus | reverse complement strand
CGCCTTCAACACCTTCATACCATCCAGACTCGTCATGAAACTCCGTGACCTGAACATCAGCTCCTCCCTGTGCAGCTGGATCCTGGACTTCCTGACAGACAGACCTCAGGTGGTTTGGATCCCCCTGCTGTTCACCCACGACTGTACAGCAACACACAGCTCCAACACCATCATCAAATTTGCAGACGACACCACCATCATCGGCTGCATTTGTGATGGAGACGAGACGGCATACAGGGCAGAGGTGAGAGCCCTGACATCATGGTGCCGTGACAACAACCAGCTGCTTAACGTCAGCAAAACCGAGGAACTCATTGTGGATTACAGGAGACTGCAGAGAGGAGGCCACACCCCCATCAACATCGAAGGAGCAGAGGTGGAGAGAGTCAGCTGCTTCAGATTCCTGGGCATCAACATCAGCGGGGATCTGAGCTGGTCACACCATGTTGGTGTGGTCATAAAAGCAGCAAGACAGCGGCTCTTCTTCCTGCGACGCCTGAGGAGATTCGGCATGAACCCCAGAATACTAACTTCTACCGATGCACCATGGAAAGTATTCTGACTGGCTGTATCACCACCTGGTACGGCAGCTGTAGTGCTCTGGACCGCAATGCTCTGCAGAGGGCAGAGACAGTTTCTACCCACAAGCCATCAGACTTTTGAACTGCTGACATTTTATACACACCACTACAATTACAGGATGCTGCACACTGCCACTTCAACTAATGCCACTTTAAATGCTCATCGCACAACTTTTTGTAAATATTCTTGCACAAACCTGTAAATACCAATTGTTTTAAATTCTTTAATATTTAATACATTTTTCTCTCCTTTTCTCCTGTCATTGTTATTGTTATTATAATTATTATTACCCACTGGTAATTTCTCTTGTTTCTGTTATTTTCTTCTTAATATAACTGCAAAATTCTATATGCATGTAAAGCTGAGGAGCACGAGCCAAAGAATTTAATTACGGATAAATGTGGCTTCACTGTTTATCTGTACATGACAATAAAAAACTTGAAAACTTGAATATTGCATTCACTAATTTATCCATTCATCCACCCAGTTAACTATTTATCCATTTCAGGGTTATCAGGGGGGCTGAGCCTATCACAGTTGTCTCTGGGCAAGAGGCACAATACACCCTGGAGGCAGGTAATCATACACACTCACATTCACACCTATCGCCCATTTGGATTTACCAATTAGCAATATTAACATAATACTTAATATTTAAATAAATATATACAAACATTTCTAGGTATCACTAGAACCTAAGCCTGTTCATTTAGTTGATGGATGTTGGTAATTATGAATTACCATTACAGAGTAATTGTTAATGGATCCATACATGGTATAATACAAACTATTTTGTGAGAATCATGGTAGAAGTTTACCAGAGAAGACTCAGATTAGCTGTTTTACTCTGTTTCCTTTAATTTTCTGGCAGTGAAAGTATATTAGTGAATGATCCTCTTCAATCATTAATTAATGAACTGATTACTAATGTTATAAACTCATCCTCACTTTACACAGTATGTACCTGCTGCTAAAGTATTTGGTATATTATTGGCAGACAGACAAAATGAGAGCTTCAAAACACAGATCTCACAAAAACACGCACGCTGGACAGCAGCCTGAAGTGTTTTGCACACGAATCTGGTGCTAAGATAAAGTACCATATGGTCTGGTGTTAAAATTGCTGATTGTTAATGCTTCAATTAACTGCCTCTAAACAGAAATGAAAAGTTTTTTTAAACACAGAAGTGTAACCTACTTCATCTTTCCTTGGCTCTTTCCAGTGCATTTTATATACTACTCTATTTCCTTCCACTTTCTTTGAATTTTCTCCCAACCACAAGCCTTCATCTCCCTCATCGCCAACCTCTTTAAGAAATGGCGGCACCATTATTCAGAGGGCCACATGCACATAGAGACACATATTGTAGCCCCCACACACTCCATGATTAACGACAACAAAAGAGTCTTTTGCTGTATGGAGATTGTTATCATTTGATGCATTAATCTCTCTCTACATCCTCCTCTCCCCTCTCCTTCAGTTCTTAGGTAAAGGAGTCACTTTTCTGCCTTTCTTTAGTTGCTGAAAGAAATATAGAAGACAAAGGCAGCCTGTGTTTTATACAAGAATAGAGAATTTAAACAATTCTTTCAAAGTCACCAATTTTTAAATGTTAAATCTCAGCTGTGGATAACTCAAGTCATGGTTTTAAAAGCCACATGTGTAAATTGTTTTGTGGTATTCTACTAATCTGAAAATAGTCTCTCATGGTGTGAAATAATATGTAACACTTGAGTTTTGAGTTTATTTTAAAAGTGAAATCACTAGCCAAAAACAATATGTTCATCTTCAGGTAGAAGCTTCTTTATTTTGTGAAATATTCAAGGGCTGACAAGGTATCAGAGCTTGATTTCTTAAGACTGCATCAGTGGCATTTGAGTAATGCGGAAGAAACATTTCTAGTCACTCTGGTTGCAAGGGGAATGGGTTCAAATATGTTTTTCATTTACAGCTGCTGTCCATAGTTGCTATTCATGCACCTTAGTTGTATTGTTCCTGAAATTCCTGAAATTTTCATGCTGCATCATACAGAAAAAGAATGAATTATAATTAATTACTAACATTCAGTTAGTGATTTACAACAAAGTTGAAATTAAACTTCTGCTTTGGACCTCTGCATCTCCATGGTGATGGATAATGTACATTATTGATTGCTACATCAATAAGGTGATGACATTGCCACTGATACGAACTTTAGTCACCTCAGCGTCCGCCAAAGTGCTGATGGAGGAATGAGTTTGCATGTTATTCAAGCACATATGCAAACACACACACCTCCTTCACACACACAAATGTGCAAGTGCATTACTTATAACAGGTAGCAGTTTGATACATAAAGAAACCTACTTCCAAACTATTGTTTGCATTTGTATTAGTGTCTAAGGTGTTTCTTTTACCATGAGGTTATTTGTGACCTAAAAAATTTCCCAAAGGGGCAAATTATAAGGTGATTCTAAATTACGACATCTTTTGTGTGCAACTAAGCTGAAACTTCTTTCTTTTTTTAAAAACTCTAAGAAGAACTCGAAGAAAGCTAATGGAGACAATTCCAGAAATGCTGGTTTGCTGCTTAACCAAAAAAGCTGTAGGCAACCGAACACAATCACACAAAACTCATTCAAAACACAGGACGCGAAGATGAAATAATCACTTCAATTTCACATCTTTTTCTCTCAGACTAAGATTACATTACAGCTTCTTCTTTTGATGTGTGTCTGGAAGGTTGAGTCAAGGGTTTGGGGAAGTTTTGATGAAGTACTCCTTGAAAGTTTGGTTTCCAACAAAAAAAAAAGAAAAGCAAAATACAAGCTGTATTTCACAGTGATGGCTGTGCAATGGGATGCATATCAAAAGCTGCCCCTCTCTTTGAAAAAAATATATATCTGTGCCCTTATATCAGTATTGATCTTAATATCATTAATTCCTTTTCCATTGTGCTTGATCTGTTTTTGCCTTTTATTCCATGCATTTCTTTTATATGTCCTCTTCACCTCAGCTACTACATAATTCATTGAAATGACCTAACTGTGTATTTTTTTCTTGATAACTATTCAGGCAAACAATGGAGAGCACATATTGAAAAACGTAAATTTTACGTGGACTAAACAGGACAAGAAATTTGTTCTCTACACAGACGTTTAGTACTTTTACACACACCACCTAGCTAAACATTATTTCAGTCAAGACCACATCCAATAGCAACACAACTCTTCAATAAAGCAGCTTCCCCTCAAAGTCCTTAGGAGGAACATGACTTCTGAGATTTAACAGCTATTAGATCCAGATAGCTAACAAGAGCAAGCTAAACAACAACATCTAATGATAAGCTAACATTATGCCAGCTAATGCAGGGCTCCACACTTTCATTTAATAAACAGTTTGATTATAGTCTCACATCATATGAGAGTGCGTTTGCTAAGCTTCACAGGCCAATAATGTTAGATTAACTTCAAAGAAAGTTTCACTAACGCCGACTAACAGCAGCTTCAACTACTTGGATCAAACTCCTTCCACAAAGTTTTAAAGCCTCCACCAGAGTAAATAGACATGGATACCAGCTTAGTTAAACAGCAGTTAACTTCCTCTACATGGATGAACAGTGGCCAAAGTTTTTTGTCCTACAGAAGCTAAGATTGTGGAAATAAAATGGGAGAGGAATAGGTAATTCTTGGACAGTAAAACTGACATTATATTGTGATGCTACTCACAACCTTTTGGTTTAAATCTGTTGGTTCCTATAACTAAGAAAACACAAAACCTGACCTAAAATCGAAACAGTTTTATACCTTTTTTTATTTGAAAAAATTGCTAATTCCGCCAATTTATATTCATGAATTTTGAATTTAGCAAAATCTACAAAGGTACTTGAAGAAATGGGTTTTAAAAAAGTCCATAAACTAAAAGCTATAAAGCTACCCAAGTTTAATCTGTAAAACTCTCAGGAGGTTCATTCCTACCACCAAGTAACTGGAGATAGTTCCAGTTACCCTTTCAGTCTTTTGCCCAACACTTGATATGGAGAAATCTTATTTTACTAAGAGCTAAATTGCAAACCACTGGTAATGCTTTCATGGATCTTTACAGGGGTGAATAAGCCACATTTGTTTAACCATGTTTTGTTATATATATTGGTGTTTTTTGTTGACAGCAATACATACGTAAATATGCAAACATGTGACAGGATACGCAGTTGCAAAAAGGTGTGTGTTTGAGGTCTATCCCTTTATACTCCAGCTCTCTATAAAACTGTCAAGCTTATCTAACATGCTAAATCAAGTTCCTTTCCTTAGGGTGAAAAACAGAAAAAAATGAAGCTTGCTATCTTTGCCTTTGTTCTGGCAGTTAGACCTTTCCAGACTATAGCTGGTTCATGTCCTGGTAAAACTGTAGATATCTGGAGACAAATTGCATTGGTTATTCAAGAACTTCAGCTAAAACACTGAATCCAGACAAAGATACCTTGGCTATGTTGAAGTCACTTCAGAGTAAGGGACCAGATATCTGTGCCAAAACCTCTGGTTTGCACACTGTTACCATTTAAGCCTGAATTTAAATAGATTTACTTTAAAAATCTAATACATATACACATCTTTTACACTTCACATGGATTTTTTCCTGCATGCAGCCAAAGCCCACTTAAATATGATATGAGTCAACAATACTGCTTCGACTACAAACAATGAAAACATAAAGCAGGAAAATTCTACAACCCAAAAAACTTGGACCTTATTTTTTTGCCATTTTTTATGTTCTTACAAAATAAGTTAATCATGCTTAATCAGTAAGCTTGTATACGGAGCCCCGCAGGGGACATGGGAGAAAAAAAAAAATAAGATGAACTTTTGCGAGATCCTGCAAAAGTTTTGCGAGCACTCGCAAAAGTCCATACACCTCCAGTCAGCACCACTGAACCTTAGAAACAACCACAGTGATGGAGGACACACACATCCATTTGAGCGATTCATAGATTTTTACTTTGAGCTTGGACTAAACTATAAAGAACTGTGCTTGGCAGTAGACACAGTTTGTCTTGTTCGTGTGTATGATTTCCTCTTGTGGGACCTCTCTTGACCGCAGGAAATGTTCAAAATCCTCCTCCATGTCTGCTCCGTACCGTACCGAACCCTTTAACAAAACCGCTATCAAAAAGTAGCGGGATCGTTTTGCGAGTTACCGAGTTACTTTTGCGAGATCTCGCAAAAGTTTTGCAAGATCCCGAATTACTTTTGCGAGTGCTTGCAAAAGTAATTCGGGTATTCATCTTATTTATTTTTTTCCCCCGTGTCACTTGCGGAGCTCCGTACCTGTAAGGAGTGATTAAAAAACACAAATTTAAATGACACTAATTCACTTTTGTCCTGTGTCTAAAATATACAGTTAGAACTCAGAACTCAGTAGCATGCTGTGTCTTTGTTACTTCAAAAAATACATGCAATGTAACTGACTTATAATGACTCTGATTAAATCTGATAGAGAACTAAAGACAAAAGGTACATTTTTCATTAAGTTTTGGCTCATCGAACTAAATCAAAATTCACAAGAATTGCTAGAGTAGATCAATACTCTCCTAGAGTATTGGTCAGAATTTAATAAAGCTGGCACACAATGGTAAATTTTGGGTCTTTCACCAAAATTGTGCTGAAGGCCAAGTTCATATTTGTTTTTTTACAGATTTTTTTCCATTTCTCAAAAAAAAAAATGCTACTCTTCCCAACTTAGGTGAAACACAATGATAACATAATGGGTCTTTACCAAACTGTGTCCAAGATCAAAGTTAAGCTGGTCAGTTTACAGGCGCACAGCATCAAAATTATGCCCAATGCCTGCAGTTTGATCAAATTCTTGCTCACACCATTTAGTAAAGTTGACGACATTATATCTTTATTAATTGATTTTGCATGCAAAAAATGTAAAAGAATGAATTTCATGGAATATCAAATGGGGTGATTGCTTGAAATACCACTTTAAGAATATGTTGCTTACCACTTAAAACCTGGTATAATTTTACATGAAGCGAGGGTTCTTATCGATTGATTCCAACTTTAAGAAAATATGTCTGGAGCCTTGCTGTCATCATTATGATAACATCAGAAAAATGATCAATGATTTTATGTGTTGATGCATTCATATAGTTTTTTTTTTTTTTAGATCAATTTGTCCCAGATGCAACAAGCTTCCTTGTTTTCTCTTTGGATGCATTACAGCCAAACAATGACAACAAAACATGTGAGTTTCTTTTTGTACTTCACTGATAACCAGTGCATTGTAATTGCTCATTAGCTGAATGAGCCACTGTGTCACTGAAATTCTGGTTTATTTCTGATTTTGAAATAAGTGACACTGTTGTAAAGCTAATTCTGTTTTTAAAAGAATTTTGGCCCCTCCTAATATAAGTTCTTCTCTGGATTTGTGTTCTTATAAAATGTCACCGTCACAGCCCAAGTATCCCTGATTATCAGCCAGGATCAAAGAGCTTATAATGTTCATCTGAAAACTGCTATTAGAACACCTCATTAAGATTTGATTAAAATAACGCATTTAAAATAACAACTTAGATCTTGCATATGTGGTCGGTCCATCTAATTAATGCTTTTTGTGAAATTTACTCTGACATTTTCCGAGATGTGAGCACCAACCAGCCATCTTTTCAGCTAAAAATTGGTTCCAGTAACCCTGAGAGAACAATATCCCGGCAAGCCTTTTGGTATTTTATTGCTAGCTCTGATACTCACAGCGTTTGATATGACATAATTCCAGAGAGAAGTTGAAATTGGTTCGCTGTTAAAATATGTTGTAATATTTCTTTTTGCCAGTTTGTCTGAAGGCACAATTAGATACATTTTTAAAGGACTCACAACCCTTTTATACTGTGAATATATAAATAAAATTCACCTGTGTGTGTGTGTGTGTGTCTTAATTATTTTATATCATTTTTCATAGAGGACATTTGTTTTGTGACAAGCTCTGTCACCATAATTATGTAGTAAAATATACTTCTTTATACTTCTACTCAGATGTAAGAGCAGGTATTCCAACCGCCTTCTAAATGAAAAAATATGAATCTCTCAGTGGTGGAGGGAGTCTGCATTTTGTGTTGTAGAAATAAATCCCAAACTGCTGTTACAATATCTGGCTCATGTAAGTATGTAGGTGTTAAGAAGAGCACTAGAAATGGTCAACAAGCATATTATTGAACCACATAATTGTTTGCCAGTAATAAATTATAGGAAATGTGGTTTAAAAATCTAAGAAAAAAATGATTGCAGTCATAGACTGCCCCCTCCCCCCTCACACACACACACATATGTTGTGTTTTCATGACTTGTGGGGACATCTCATTGACATAATGCTTTTAGACTAACCCTAACCATCAAAATGAATGCCTAACCCTTACCCTTAACCTAACCATAACCTAATAGTAACCCTGACACTAAAACCACATTTTGAGCATCAAAAATGCCTTCAAACTCGTGGGGACCGGGAGTTTGGTCCCCACAAGGGCTGTCGGTCCCCACAAGAATAGTAAACTTCCAATTTTTTTGTCCCCACAAAGATAGTAATGCCCGTCCACACTTTCTGGCTCTATGTGTAACAGGTCATTATTTCTACCCTTGCTATAAACAAACAGACGTCTTCTTTTTTTTCTGTGTCTAAATCCCTAGGGGTCTTTTCCATTTGAACAGAAACACAATTGAAGCTTAGTGTGTATGAGTGTGTTTGTTTGTTTTTGTTGTTTGTTTGTTTTTCAGTGAGGACAGCTAAAAAAAAATTGCATAATGAAGTTCATGTCTTAGGCTTTTCCTACACTTCATTTCCTACCTTCTATCCTCTTTCATCCTTGTAAGTCTTTTCTTTTTTCTGTCTTCTAGTTGCGTCTTTTTCCTTATTGCCTTTACACTGCATTTAACCTGCTTCCTCTCACTCTCTCCCCTCCAAGCTCCATGCTAATCATGCACCAGACAGTTCCACAGGCCCCCAATTCCACTTCAAAGGGCAAGAATTTCCTCCTTGTCTGTAAGAGGACCTGTCAACCTTGCCTGCTTGCCTACCTACCACAAATAAGTAGCAAGACGAGATGGAAGGCATAAGGAGAGGATGTTGGGGGGAAAAAAGGGATAAAGGAAGAGAAGCAAATAAGTGTAGAGTAGGGTTCTCGAGGACAAGCAGAGAGGTACTGTTGGTTCTATAGGTGGTACATCACCAAATGAATCGTGTCAGCATCAAGGTATGTTTTTGTTAAATGTGTATTAAAAGTATCCGTGTGCCCATGCCTGTTAGGAAAGGCTAACGTCAGCACTTTGCTAATCTTAAAGTTGGAGTGGAAAAATAGAAAAAAGGAAACGTACTCAGGACCATTTCATGGTTAAGAAAAAAAAAGGTTTACCTAGCGATTTCTATTTGAACTTTTCTTGCGCTCTGCCTACCTCTCTTTCTCTATCACTGTTTCCTCTCCTCCGTCCTCCTCAACCGCTTCTCCACCCCACAGGAGGAACAAGCGAGAGGCGCAGTGTCCTGTTCCTCGTCTCGTTTTCGGAGCATGAATTAAAGTTGCATTCCGTGGCACCATTGTTAGGGTAATAAGAAAAAGTTATCTTCAAAGGGTTTGGGTGGCGAGAGAGGAGAGAGCCAAAGGGATGGGAGATGAGGTGTGTGTGTGTGTGTGGAGGGGTGTAAGTTTTGGGTACAGCAGAGATTTTTTTTTTTTCATCCTTCTAATGCGTGAAATTACACCTGCCACCTTTCTGTCTGTGTGCATGTGTGTTTGTCTGCATATAATCACTCAACTCCCTGTTTGTGTGTGTGCTCATCCACATACTAACACTGACCTGCATAGCTCACACCTAACATTGCTCCAGCTTGGCACATACACTGAACGCTACACAATGCCAATCCTAGTGTGTGCGGCTGAAAGCTATATTTCTCAGAACATATCGCGCAACACTATATTCTTATTAACAGTTCAAATTCCTATTAACAGTCAGTCCCAGATAGCAAGTTAATTAACTCTCTGCCCTCCTTCTCCCCTGGCTATCAGCACACAGGTAGCCTTTCATGTTGCAAGAGATAGAGGGAGGGACTGAAGGGAAAGAAGTGTGGAGCGAGATGGAGGAGAGACGAAAGCAAGAGGTGTAATGAGGAAAAGGTGCAGAAATGAGGGAGGAGGAAAATCATAATGGGAAAAGAAAAGGATGAGGGATGAAAAGAAAGACATATGAGGGGTGAAGCAGAGAGGTAAAGGAGGGGAAGGGGTGAGGATAGAAACATGAGCTAAATTGGATTTGGATGAGGAACCGCTGAGAGGGTTGTAAAGTGGCAAAGACGTTGAATAGAATGTAAGAAAGGTTTTTTTTTTCCTTTTTGAATTTCTTCATCTTTTTTTTTTCATGTTCAGCATTTCAACACCTGCTCAGAGCACAGCAGGAGATGAAACAAATGAAGAGGGAGGCACAGGGGGAGTGAGCTGAGGAGGGAAGCGCTTGGAATGAAAGTGGTTAGGTTTTGATCTCTCATGTACTTTAACCAGCCTGACTTCCGGATCATTTTCTTTACAGAGGGGCTATAGGCTCTGGACAGCTTTGCGTCAAATAATTTGACTAAGGGCTAATGCTCAACTTTTCTGTTATTAGGATTTTAGACCTCTGCTGGTTTTCGCATTCAAAATAGTAGATAGTCAGCTTCTGGTTTTGACTCAGTTTTGGTTTCATTCTTTTGATATTGTACCAGTAAGATGCAGCTGTCACGATCCTGAGTTTTTTGACCCAACGTTTTGAGTTTAAGTTTATTTTGATGTTTATGGTTTAAGTTTATTAGGTTATCTAATTTCACTTGATTATTAGATTTCCCTTGTGTTTTCAACCCCTATGTTAAATCTCTCTTGTCTTTGATGTGTTTCATGTCTGCATGTCTTTTGTTATGAAGTTCATGTAGTCATGGCTGCGTTTCATTATGTTTCGTGTTTTATTTTGAAGAGGTCCTGTGTTCCTATGTTCACTGTGTTTAGTTTTATTCTCCCCTTGTGACGTCGTTATGTTCATGTGTGTCAGCTGTTTCCCCATGTGCTCCCACTTCCCTCATTATCTGACTGTGTGTATTTAGTCTGTGTGTTTTCAGTCGCTCCTTGTCGGATCGTCTGCATTTTTTTTCCATGGGGTTAGGGTTGTCATGCTTTTCAGGTTTCCACATCACATTGTCATGTTTAGAGTTTTTTCTTGTTTGCTTTTCTGTTCACCAGTGTTTTTCATGGTTCATGTTTTCTTTCTAGTTTACCCAGTTTAGGTTGATGTTCAGATTTGCATTGTTTTCGCCCTTTCATTTTGTACTGTTTTGTCTGTCTAAATAAACAGCTCATCATCAGTTAAGTTTGAGTTTTAGTATATGCTCACCTGGGTCCACTCTTCGCACTCCACACAGTTTGCCCCAACAGACTCGGACAGAAACTTCTTGGTCTAAAAGATGAAAACTTCATGCAGTTCCTGGAATGGCCTGGAATGGCCCTAAAAGCAATTTAGTCCAATCAACTTCTATTTTCATCAGAAATAACAATTTCTTCAATTTCAGTAGTATTTAAGTGTTAAAGTTAAAGTATAATCAGGACATAGTCACTTTGCTCATTTGTCTTGTTCAAAATTAGCCTCCCATTTAATAACACATGTACTTACTGATGCATCTTGCTAATTTAATTACACTATAAGCCATCATGGTAATTGTTCCCAAAAAGCAAAATGAGTGTGATCAAAATGCCAAATTCGAGGCTTCTAAAAGTGACTAAATTAATTTTATATTATATTGAATGCAGTATGTGGTGAAGCTT
>VUQR01006392.1:33177-54604 GCA_015108515.1 Hemichromis elongatus | reverse complement strand
ACTGTGATTTCCCCTTCTGTCACCACAAGGTCTCTCAAGAATTGATTCCCTACAGCAGCAGGCATCACACACAGCTATGCCTGTGGAGATTTGACTTTAGCACAGAAATAAACAGCAGTGTCGTGCAACCCTTCAAGGCTTTCCTCTGATTTAGAGTACATTAAGATTCATTCACAGTGCCCCACTTCCCCTGTGTGCCACCTCTTCAATTTCCTCCTCAACCAGACTTTAGATTCATGTGTTTATATCAGTAGGCAGGAGGGCTGTTTTTGCATTTGAACAATGCTGACATCCTGTCACAGGGGACGGGCACTCTGAGGTAGGGGGCGGCTGAGGGTGGGGGGCTGGGAAGCTCAGTTACCATGCTGCCCTATCTTTCTTTTCCTCACTTAACATTTGGCCATTTCTGTAAGCCTTGTTTTGTCTAGCATATTGTCAGAGAGCGGGAGCTTGGAATATCAAACCCCCACACCACTTAAAGGGAACAGTCAAATTTTCCACCAACACCAATGGAGACTGTCAGGTTCAATTTTACTCTGTGCCTCTTGTGTTCCTCCCTCTTAGCTGCCTGTTTGCCACCAACTCACAGGCTATAGCCTCAAACAAACACACGAGTGGATATGAGTAGAAGCATGCTCCAGAACACAATTGCAAAAATGTGGCTAAGCACAGAAGTTCACACACACACACAGACGCGCAAACATGCCAACACTCACAGAGCTCAGGGATAAATGTGGACTATTTCTGTGTTAGGTTGTGAGAACTGATGTACAGTAAAAATGTGGCTTGCGATATCATTATCGTTAGCTAATGATACACATTATTTTGTGTCTATGCTGTGCTGTGAGTGTACAGCATGTGCGGCTTTGTGTGAGTGCAGTAGTCAGTCTGACAGGGAGCACAGTAGCTGTAATGAGTGCCCACTGCTTGACCTTTAGTGACAATCAATCCTTTGTGCACATGTCCCGTGAAGGCTAAAGGAATTATTAACCTTCCTACCTCTGGTGTCATTCATCTACACGCTGGAGGTTACACAGGTCAGAGAAAAACAAGTGGCTCCGCTGGTATCTCTTCACTGTGAATAGATCAAATCAGCTCTGGGGATTGATTAACGTAATTGGCAGCCACCTAAATTATGTCTGTATTTCTTTTGTTCTCGGACAAAAACAAATAACATTCCCACGAAGGCACAGTTGATGATACTGCCTGTCTTTCATTGATTTGCAATTCTGGAAGCAACAGAGTTATGACTTCTATGAATATTATTTTCAAACTTGGAAAGGAAAAGAGAAACAGGGCTGAAATTTGGCTCTGAAGATGCAACGTTGAATTGAGCTTGGATTGCATAGAGTTTATCAGCCACCGTGGACTTGTGTGTGTTCGATATGTGTGCGGGTGTGTGTGTCTGTTTGTGTTAGCTCACAAATGTGTGAACGCGAGCAATCAGGCACAGCTGTACCTGCCCTCGCTTGGCAAAGCAGAGCATTTGCCTGCTTAAAAAAAACAGAAGGTTCTGATATGGCAGAGATGCAGTCATTTGGCTGATCTAATGGTGGCTCCCATAGGATCCATATCTGTGTGCAAACACCGAGCGAGGAAAGAGAATGGAATATACACCCATAAAACCAGATGAATATTTTATCATACAAATCCCCACCCCCAACCCTCCAGAGTGACGTCGCCAACGTGCCTCCTTTATGTCCCCCCCCTTTTTTTCCTCTCTCGTTTTTCATACATGCATGTATGTGTTTTTGTTTGTTCTTGTTGTTTTGTTTTAGGTGTTTTTTTGCACACATAGACAAGAACGCGCACCTTTAAAAAGCTTTGTTCAAGTCCCTTTGAGAGCATCTGTGACTGGTCTGTTCCGTTTATTACTGTTGAGATGTTTTCTTTTTTGTCAAAATGCATCTCTGCAGGTGAATTCAGATCTAAAGACATCCTCGCCCTGGGGACGTCTCCAGCATTCTCTTCTCTCATCCTTCAAACGCAATCTCCTCCATAGCCTTTTATCAGGCCCCATTTCTCCTGCTCCTCCCTCTCTGCTCTTCCCTGCACCCCCGCTCCCTCCAGTGTGTGGTTGTGTTCCCTGCCAGCCGGGCTCCTGTTGCTGCCTGAGCCCAGCTCGTTAAGGGAAACACTGGTGCATGGTCCTCCTCACCTTCCCTCTGCACTGCCTTTTAATTAGACAGCTGTTCCTGTGTGCGTGCGTTTTGTGGGAGAATACATTGAGGTGCAAGCGTGTGGTGTTGCAAATGTTCTCAGTCACACTAGTCACCTTTTTGAAGTGCCTGGTATCACTTCAGATGCTTGTTTCATGCCTGGGTTAACCCAGGAATTAAATGATGGCGTATATTGGTAGCGTTTATCAAACACAGCTGAAACTGAATTTTTGCTGGTTTGAGCTTCTTTAAAATTAATGTCTGTTTATTTAACTTGTGTACCTTTTGTTCTGTCTCCCTTCCCCTCGCACCCAACCAGTCACGGCACATGGCTGCCCCTTTCAGCCGGACGTTTCTTCCTGTTAAAAGGAAGTTTTTCCTTCCCACTGTCGCCAAGTGATTTCTCATAGGTCATCTGATTGTTGGGGTTTCCTCTCTAATACTGCAGGGTCTTTAACGGAGGATAAACTTTAACACTTTACACCTTACTGACCTCTAATTCCATCGCTCATATGCTATGTGCACTTTCTTGTATGCCCATATAGCAAGTTTAGACTTCAGACCTTTGTGATTTCCTCTTTAGCTCAAACCTGTTAATATGCACCAGTGAAGAAGCATGGCTCCGACCAGATACAGATACATCCACCAGGTTCAGCTGAAGAAGCAACAGGCAAAGCAGTGGATGCTTGTTTGTACACTCGCCCTTGCCTTTGTTTGCCTATTTTTGCTTGCACAGAAAGAGGTCCCACAGAATAGTAGTGGGAGTCTCTTCTACAAGGCCAACCATAATCCAACTATTTAGATCTCCATGGCAACCAGCCTTGTCCTATAAGCTCTGCCAGTGTGTGATGATAGCCTTGGTTGTTTAGAGTATATCAGACCTCATAGGTCTAAAGTGAAAAAAAGGAGGATGTTCAAAGAGGCATAGTCCCACAGCTGCAAGGCGAGGCATAACCACACAACTCAGTGCTGCAGTGAAGTGGTGGGCAGCACTCGTCTGTTCCAGGATAAGAAATAAAGCACACACCAGGGGCGCAGAGTCACACAACGTGCATGCCACCAAGGCCAGTGATCAAAAGCAACCTCGATGCATGACATAATTATGTAAAGTATAATGCATTACTTCTAGCATGTTCTTTGAAAGCAGCCATTTCTCTTGTGCGCTACAAAATATCAACATACTTAGTCGTGGACTCTGAGAGAGAAAAATCAGCAAGAAATCCTAAAACACCGTCCCTGTCAGGGGGAAATAACGGAGCCAAGCAATTCTGATTAACATGTCATCTCAGCCCGTCCTCTATATCCCTCTCCTTCCCTCCTCTCTCCCGGGCAGAACTAGTTTACCTTTCATTAGCAGACCTTTGGTGCAAAATGTGTTTGCTGATAAGAGCCAGTGGTTTATCAACAGTTTATAATGGACGGCGTTGGGATTAATCAAATCAGCACACATCCGGAGAAGGGCTGGACTCTGTAAACACAATCAGATCTGACTCTCCAGACGATTTGAGCAGAGCGGGGGAGAGGAGCGTAAGAATGCGGAGGGAGGAAAGATAAGTGCAGAAAAAAAATGGACTCAAATTAGAATGAAGTCAATTTGGCAGAAATTACGCAGCATTATTCCTCTTCCCCGACTGAGTGTTATTTTTTGTAACTAGCGGGGAGTCAAAATGAGCAGTGTTGGGGAGGACTGCAGTCAGAAGTGAGAAAGATTCATATGGTCCCAAGCTCTGTCCAAAAGCACCGAGCCAAACGCTGTGTATCCTCTGTAACCGGGAAGGCTGGCTCCTCATTATCTGCCTATCTTGGCTTCCATCTGAGGAGAAAATGCAGCGTTGCAGTCTCACTTTAGAAGGACACTGATCACAAGAGCAACTCATCTCAACTGGAGAATGATTGTGCCCCCCCCGTTTCGTTTTCTCTCTCCTGTCTCCCACTGCGCCCGGTTGAAGACAGGCAGAAATGAGGAATCCTCTCTGTTTTTCTGCTCAGAAGAGTTGAAGTTTGAATTGGGGAGATGGAGGGAAGCTTCAAAAGGCACATGTAATTGAGCAGCTCTAGATAGGCTATCTGGGAACATGAAACAGCAACAGTTGTGACGGAAGGATAATTGCCTCCCTGGGCTTGTATAATGCCTTGTCGAGTCTTTAAACTTGAGCAAACTGCTGGAAGTCCTTATGTCAGCAGGTAATTGATTCCAGGCATCAGCAGCTATGTGAAATGACGGAACGATAGTGCTGGTTTCGGTGCATTAAAAGAAAAGAATGTGTGAAAGATTCAGAGAAAAATGTTTGTCTTTATAAGCATTTTTTAAGAGTGTCCGATTGTATTGATTTTCTTTTATTTTCTCAGCAATGTTCTTCGCTTTTATATTTATTCACAGCGTTCAATATTTTCATTAAATAGTGCTGGAGCGATGCAAAAAAAAAAGAAAACAAAACCCCCATCTCCTGCTCTCCAGCACATTTCTTTAAAGCAAATCCTGATTTGTATTTGTTAAGCAATATGGAAATGGTTAGTGTGAATTGAATTCAAGGAGGTCCCTTGCCTTTTCTCACGCCTACATTTGGTGGTTCATCCTTTGCTATAACTCCACCTTTTAATTTTCCAGTTTTGACTTTCTGGGTATGTTGTGATACAGGTCATTTCTGTTGCTGAGGCTGCATGTAAGCCAGGATGGGCAGTAATGTGGCCTTAAATGTCAGGATGTCTGTCCTTTCCTCTGGCCTCCGTCCAACCCTCTTCCTGGCTGGTGGATGCAGAATGGGACCTCAGGAAGGAGATGCTTTATTAGATGCCCCTGCATGAGTAATTGAACATCTGTTCACACAAAGACAACTGACCCTAATTCCCAGCTGTTTATCCTCCATATAAACAGCTAATAAGCTAACAGTGAATGTGTTATATAGGGGGTCAAAAATCAACTTTGAGAAACCTTTATATTTTACTGAAATGTCGCCTATTTTGCAGGTATAACCAGTGTTTTCTGAAATTTCGTTTTCACAGATGGACATTGGTTATAAAAATGGAAAGACTGAGTAAATGGCAATGCAAGGAGTGTATTTTTGTTCCCGTTTTTTTTTTTAGCGTGTGAGATCCTGAAAGCAGTCAGTCAGTTGGCCGCCCGCAGCTCTGGTTTGAAGCTAAAACACCCATTCTCTCCCTCCTGATTAGCAGTGTCTTTGTTCCGTCGGTGGTGGCGCGCCACGAAGCGTGATTGCAGTGGGCAAACTGGCGGCTTTAAAACAAGCCTGCTGCTACGCTGATCTGCATCACACTTTACCCCCCTCCTCGCTCAGCCAAAGACAAAATCAAATCAGGTTTTGTTTGTTGTTCGGTCCCTGAGCACTAAGCCTCCTATGAGATTTGGGGAGTTTAGATTTTCTTTCTTTCCTCTTTTGTCTCATTTGATCTACAGTACATCTGGGTAAAGGGACATATTGGTGTGGGTGGGGAATGTCTGAAGTAGAAGCAAAAAACAAAAACTCAATGTTGCTCAAATGTGGGTGTAATTAATTGTTTTTGTGTTTTTCTTTACATTTGCATGCATTTTAGTATCATGCAGTTTATTTCAGTATTTGCCTTTGTCTTTTTTTCTAGGCTGCCTCAATGGCACTGAGCAGCTTGGGCCATGTATATACAGCCATAGGGGACTACCCGAATGCGCTAGCCAGTCACAAGCAGTGTGTCCTTCTGGCCAAGCAGTCCAAAGATCAGCTGTCCGAGGCTCGCGAGCTGGGAAACATGGGAGCTGTCTACATTGCCATGGGAGACTTTGATAATGCTGTCCAATGTCACGAGCAGCACCTGAGCATCGCCAAGGCCCTGGAAAATAAACGTGAGGAGGCCCGGGCCTATAGCAACCTGGGCAGCGCTTACCACTATCACCGGAACTTTGACAAGGCCATGTCCTACCATACTCACGTTCTGGAGCTTGCACAAGAGTTGGAGGAGAAGTCCATCGAGATGAGAGCCTACGCAGGACTGGGTCATGCTGCCCGCTGTATGCAGGATCTGGAGAGGGCCAAGCAGTACCACGAGCAGCAGCTCACTATAGCCGAGGGCTTGAAGGACAGGGCTGCAGAAGGAAGGGCCTCTTCTAATTTAGGTAAGAACACATATTCCTATATCCATATATTTATCTCTAATTAATCTAAATTTGAATCCAAAGTAGAGTCTAACAAGAAGAAAGGAAGGTAATACTATAACGTAAGACGTCATTGATTTAGAGCCCTGGAGACCAAGAACTGTGTTGCATTCACAATCAAGAGGCTGTTTTGAAACTTGTTTGCTGGGTCAGTTGTTGGTTAACCAATGACGTTGTTAAGCAGTTCATCCATTAGACATACAGACAGCCCTCAGTGGTTTATGTGTTTTTATGCTCTTACAGCAGCAGCAATCATGTTATCCTCTGTGTTGACAACCAAGAGGTAAACTGTATAATCATGCTGCTCCTTTAGAGCTGCAAGGATTAGTTAATTAATTGATTAGTTAATCAACAGGAAATAAACAGGCTTTTCTTTGTCTGATTATAGATTGTGTCTTGTTGTGTTTTGGAAAATAAAAAAAACAAGAAATCTGATTAATTTATGTTCGACTTTGTGCAATTACAGTTGACAGCTTCCAATATTTACTGACATTTTGCAGGCAAACCATTTAATCCATTAAACCCTGAATACTCACTCGCTCGGTGGAAGTTTGCTCAACAAAATAACTTACATCTGTACTCTCAACAGCAGGTCTCTCTGCTCTTATAGAGTCCTAAAATGCACCTCACTAAGCAGTTTCTGGTTAGTTTCCTTGTTCAGCACTGGAACAATTTCACATGTTTGTCCCTATAATTAATTTTAATCAAGAAAGGCGAAAAACTGGGGCTCAGGTTCAAAAATAGATCAGTTTCCCATTTAAGTTAACTGAGGGTTTTTTTTTTTTGTTTTCCAGCGGATTCCAATTTTCTACCAAGATTTCGAATACTTTCTCTTTTTTTCTTTGCATTGTCAGAAGTTGAGGGAAACTTTTATGCTGTTGTTGATTTTTGTGTGCATGTTTTTACCTGTTCTCTAAAAACCGTCAGTCACCATGGTCCATGATATGGTGCGATCCCTCACTTCGAATGCCATCCTGTTCAGGAGCTCAACGACAGATCTATTTCATAACACATCGTCCGAGATGAGGAAGCATCTGGTAGTTTGATAGCAAGAAATTTAGATTGGAAGTAGATAACATTTCAGTTACTCTATATTTACATGTAGCTGCCGTAAACCGAGCATTCTTGGTTTACGGTGTTTTATGAATTGATACAGAAGGACGAGACTAAAGAGATGGAGTATCAGCATCCAATGACTGCTCTTTGCATTGTTTTAGGCTGATTATGAGGCTGATTGTGAGTATGAGAGCCTTCGTCTTAGGCTTAGGCTGCGGTCTTCTTTAAATGCGCTGCTTATTTATCGTTGTTTTACTGAATATTTAAGACAAGCAGTATATGGCTATATATTTATACAAGCAGTATATTATAGACTGAAAACATGCGGTGGTGTTGCTTTATCATTACTATTTTGTGTAAAGTTGCTTGCAGACATATATATTTAATTCATAAAAGAATGTCTCAAGTGGGCAGTGCACTTGTGATATAAGGCAAGTGAAGTGCAAGGAGTCTACACTGAGAGCAAGGACCATGGTGCATGTTAAAATCAGCTGTCATTTCTACTCAGAGACTGTCAGAAAGTAAATAGACCCCCATGAAAGTCTGTAATCCTTAAATGGAAATTCCCTGACATAAATTTGCTCTGCGCTCACCTTCAGAACAGTTCAGACTTAATCACATCTTCAATTAAATGTAAATGTGAGATAGATATAGAAATTAGGTGGGAGAAGTATAATATCTGATTGAGCCGGAACTTAAAAATGTAATTACAATTTAGTGTTTCACATTTAAATCCTGCTAAAATTATTAGAAAGTAACCTTGCGGAGTGTGCTGATATAATGATGAAGTGAAGCTTGGGGATAAAGGTGCCCTTTTGGATTTTCAACACCCGATGAGCAGTCTATGATAGGGGCAATTCTTCTGTATTTAGTCCAGCAATTACAACCTGTGCCGGATGACTTATGATAGCCATCAAGGCTGTAGTAAACCCAACTCTAATGGACAACTAAGAGGCATAATAGTTCCTTCCAGATGAATTATTCCTTAACCTAATGCGCAAAATTGTGCAAGCAGAGAGCAGGGTTAATCAGCCAAACATAAATTGAAGCTGTCCTTTGACCAGCCTAATGGCTGCACGTTCTGTCTTGCTCTTAGCTCCAACACACACCTGACTTAAAAAAAAAAGAAAAAAAGAGCAAGCTGGTAACCAGTTCCCATAAATAAGGGCTGCCTGTGAGGACGTTTTATGATGCTACATGTGAGCTTTATTACGAGTGGGCACTGTATGTTAGGCAGCAGATTTATTCCTGTCTGTAGTGTGATTGCTGTTATGATGGCAAGAGTAGTTTTATTCATTATTAACATTACAGTCCTTCCAGTCCGTGACAGAGTAATGATAGTGTAGCTGATGTGGTATCAAAGACCGCCAGCTGGTGACGGAGCAGAAGCTGAGTGAGTGGGTGGTAACTATGAAGCCTGTTGCTTTGTGGACAGGTGCCTGGACATGCCTGGACCGTCATGTGGATACATTAGCACTTGACACCCAGGAGAGCTTGTTGCCCGTCTCGGTGTTGTCTGATCGGTTAGCACTTGTTGTCTGTTTTCTCTCTCTCTCACTTTTTCATGCCTCCCTCTCTCAGTCTCCCCATCTCTCCGCTCACCCCTACTGATTGTAATCTGCAGCTGTCAAGCTCCCAGTAATTGAAACTGACTTGATGAATCGCTTAATTACCTTTAATAGCTGATTCAAGAGGAGCTGAATAATGAAGATAACAGAGAATGAAGTGGAGGTTGTGAAGCATCAGTCCGTAATTGCCCCATTGTTGTTGTTTTTGTTTGCGCCACTGCGCCGTGCATTGTTTTTCCCGTCATCGGTGCCCGCGAGCCTGCTTATGTAGCACAAGAAGATATGGACTAAAACTAACAGGATGTTGTCTCAGACTTCAAAAAAATAAAAAAAAAAGAAATACTGCCTTCACGCCGTGAACAAAGAGGGAGTGGATGATCGAGTGAAGATTAACGAGCAGTGATAAAAGCGGAAAAAACATCGCGAGAGGGATGGGATGGGAAGGCAGAAGTTGCAGAAAGAGGAACGAGCAAACTTTTATTATGCCCTCTCAGCTCGTCGTTAATGTTGCGTGTAGTGTGGGTGGAGCGGCGGCAGTTGACATGGCTCTGAGGTACAGTTGTATAGAGATTGCCATGCTTTAATATCTAACTGTGATGCCCGGCGGTACCAGCAGCCCTGGCTCAGCACACTCTGACCTATAAAGGATATGAAAATGTTGCATTCCTGCCCCATTTATTATTCATTAATTGGCCAACTTACCCCCTAGTCAGCAATATTTAATATCTCAGCGAGGAACGAGGTGGAGGGGGGATCCCATGTACTTCACATTTGTGGTATTCATGAAACAGAATGTAAATTGTATTATTCCCCCTGCCTGCCCGCCCACCCTTGTGCATTCCACTTCAAAGAGACTTCAAATAAGTTTGTTTGGAAGTGTTTGTGCTTTTTTGGCTCGGCCTTATGCTGCCCGCTTTTCTTTAGTCACCCTGCTCCTTTGACCGTTATGACGCAAAGAAGTCATTGGGAAACGTTGGCTCGTTCAAGCTGGAAAGGCTGGAGGTGAAAGTCCTAATTAAGCATTTTTTCCCCCCTTCTTTCCTTTTATTGTGCATCCTCAGGGAGAGCTTTCTGCTGATGTTCGCAAAAAACAGAAACAGAAAGAGGAAAACAACAGAGAGAGGAGTTCGCAAAACAACACCGAATCAGACAATGTGTACTGCTGTTCTCTGTATTTAGATCTTGTCACTTGCTTCAGAAAAACAAAACATAACTAGTGTAACAAAAGAGTTTCTGAAGTTGTTGTAATAAAGACTGTCTGCACTTTTAGTGCTTTTTAGCGTTTTTTTTCCTTTTGCATGTCATTTGAGAATAGATGACGTGTGTCAGTAGCACCGGTGGCGGACTTGGTATTTTAAGCGCTGGTAGTTGTTGTTGTTGTCACTTTGGTTGAAATAAATTAACGCTGACCCTGAGATTAAGAGCTCATCGGCACGCAATTATGGAAGGAGTTAAATTGATGTAACCTTTTGAGTAAGTGCCATAAACAGGAAGACTAAACAACTAATTAGCGGATTTTAAAAAAAAGAAGAGAAAAAGATGTTGCTCATTGTGAAATGATTTTGCCGACTGCTCTCTCATCTTCCTCGTCAGCATCATAATATTATGGTTGTGTGGACATGAATCCAGTACTTTTCCAGTGGTGCCCAGAACTGGAGCAAAGTACAGACAGGGACCAGACTTGCCTGGAGCACCGATACATGGGGATTATTCACTTTTGTACCTAAGCCTTTGGAAAAAGTGGTAACTGTGGATATATTAGATGTCTGACCAGCTAGAGGGGGGGAGGGCACTGAATTTACAGAGGAATTTAGTGATCCTAATTGGCCAAACAGGATGAATGAATGCACATTGTAAGGACAGGGCTGTGAAGGAGCGAAGCAAATGCTCAAAAGTGAATTTATCTAAGACCTGTGACACTTTTAAACTCTCCACTAATTGCCAGGTAAATGCCTTAAGTAAATATTAGTAGGCCTGCAAGTAAGGAGAAAAGTGGTCAAGTGGTGATGGGTCTATAATAATGTCAGCCTTACGTTACACTCTTGTATCTTTCTAGCCTGGCCCCACTTTTCTGTTTTGTTCCAAAAAGCAGCAGATGCTCTCTGTCTCCCCTTAGCATGGCCCCATTAATCTCATGACCAAATACCGAGCCAGAAACCGGACGAAAGGCCTTGTGAAACACTCTCATCGTCCTTGTTCTTACACTGAAGTATAGCTCACCATGCAGAATTAGTGCTTTACTCACTGCAGAGCCCATAAATGAAACAAAAGAGCCTTAGCATTGCTCTGCCTAGAACGACTGTTCCCTGCTTTTGCAGCAAATCTGCAAATTCAGCATGAAATGTGACCTATTCCTAAACAGACAGGAGATTTTGCAGCGCAACAGAAAAATATGAGATAATTGAGACCGAAGATTGTTGGTTAAGAGGCAGGAGGAGTCAGGTGTCAGTCATGTAGACAGTACAGAGATACTTGGTTTAGTGAGCTGAAATAGGGGTTGAGGTCAATTGGAGCACAGAGGAGTGCAGCTCAGCCACAGGCGAGAGGGCGAGTACAGCGCTCTGTCTGCATGTTGTTGTTGGCAGGCCACCCACCCTCTAAGCATGCACCCATCTATCCACATCGTGTCCTTCCTGGGCCTCTGTCAGTCAGACTGTAGGAGATGTCTGTGTCTGCGAGTGAGGATTAAGTACCTTAAGTCCAA
The DNA here is from genome assembly GCA_015108515.1 of Hemichromis elongatus. NCBI lineage: Eukaryota > Metazoa > Chordata > Actinopteri > Cichliformes > Cichlidae > Hemichromis > Hemichromis elongatus. Next base: position 42,973 of record VUQR01006392.1, on the reverse strand, counting down.
AACCCCCCAGCTCCACCCCTTCCTGCAGACCCCAGGAGGATCTGATGTCTGCTTCAGCTCACTGCTTCCCCCAGCAGATCATTACAATGCTGTTGTGTTTTGTGCAACTCTGTTAAAATGTAGCATTTCATCCTTCATCCACCCTTTAATTTCCATATACTTGATATGTGGGTTGCCTGCACCGTTGCTATTATGGATACAGTCGTCCGTATCATCTTTGGAAGTTTCACATTCTCTGTATGAGTGTCATAATCAGACGGCAGCTATAAATAATGCTGTTTCAGTGCAATATTTCTTTTAACTTCATAAGAGTCCCTAAAGTTGAAAAATGTGTTAGCAGAGAGACTCTCATTAGCCATCTATAATTACACTGTATCCTGTGTGGGGAAGAACCGAGTTATCATTTAGAGAATAGTTTAAAATATAAATGAAATTAGAACTAGAGCCTGTATAAGAAAAGAATGATTACTGATGCTTTATCCTCTTTTGCCTTCTTAAATGGCTGGTTGTTTTGGAAATTCTATAATAAATGCATCTAATAGTTTAAAATAGTAGTGCATCTTTTATTTGCTTGTTTTTTATACAAGCATAATTCACCGTATGCATAGGGCTCTGCGCTGTGTTAATTTCCCACAAAACAATGCGCTAGTAATACAGATACCAAACAGGCAGGCAGATGGCGATCAAGGCTGCACAGCTTAGAAACTAAAGTCAATAACTCTTCAGTACATGAGTGCAGATAAAGTTAAAGACGTAGCACACATACAGCTGACAAGGACGGCTGTCAGAAAGTGGCACTGCTAGCGCCATACTTACTACTTAGTGCGTCCAAAAGTATGTTGGCCTTGTTGACTGTGGTGCCACATCAGCTTTCCGTTCCTAAATGCTAAAGGATAGTGTGATGAAGAGCAGCAAGAAAATAAAGTTGAATTTGTGTCATTATAATTCTTATTCCTATTTAAATGATTAATTAATTAATGGTATTGAATAGGTGTCTCTATTGGTCCATAGTGTAGTGGTTAACACATCAACCTAATGTGCAAAAGATCCCCAGTTCAACACTGGGCTGAGATGCAAATCAGGAAGGGTATCTGTGGGAAGAATATGCACATTCCTCTGCTATGGTGACCCCTGGTGAATAAGGGAACAGCCAAACTAAGCTTTTATTGGTCCAGAATTTTACAATTGGTTCCCTAGTAACTAAAATATATTCAGCTATTTATGGCAGCTGTGGTAGGGTAGAATGTGTTGTAAATAATGTCCAAACTCATTTTTATATCTCTCAAATACTTCTTGGATGAAACTGAAACCAAAGACCAAAATATTAAAGAGAGACAGTATTCCTGTCCTGGTTTTCTCATCGTGTAACCTAAAATATTGACCTGATTCTGAAATTAAAAAAAGAACACCAGTTATTTATGTTTTTTGGACACAGACTGGTCACCTCTTTTCCCGGTATCAGCCCAGTGGCAGCAGCAGCAGCATTGTTTGTAAAATCCTCTTAGCTGACTGCAGGCAGCAGCGCTCCGGACCTTCCTAGCTCCTGGAAGAATGACACAGTGACTTACTCGGAACACGACACCATCCCTCAAAGTCATCACTGCAGCATATCCCTCTATGTACAGCCAGCTGTGTAATGAAAAGTGACAACACATTGTCATGCTTTTAATGTCTTTGGTAATGGGGGGATGGATAGAGCTCTGTATAAAAGTATTTGGATTGCACAGAGTCTCCTTTATCCTGTTTTTTCCCCCCACTGTCTTATTTTTTTAAGCTGTGCAAAAGAACAATAATTGAACCATATTTTTAATACATTTTAGTAAAGTGCATTCAGTGTGCTCCACAGACTTGCAGTAAAATCAGACGTTAAATTGAGGGGTAAAAATTATGTTTTGTTGCAGTCATTTTTATTTGGACAGTATGCAACGATGGCCACATCCGCTAAACCTCGTTGTACTAAGTCCCAAATTTTGTGTTGTAGCAGTATTTACCATCATATCTGGTATGGTTTTATTTACTGTTATGCTGGATACTATTCCCAGAGGGCCTCATAATCCTCTTACCATATGGGGGGCACAGAATATATTTTTCTTGCTTCAAGTGTGGCTCCAGGCATAGCCCGAGGCTTATGGCAATTTTGGCTGCATCTTCCAAGTCCAGCCATAAACCTAGCCATACTCCCCCAGCCTCTGTCCAGTCCCCTGCCTCCTTCACCCCTGCGTCCATCAGCGAGTCCTGGATCCATTTTTAGCCCGCAGGATGGAACATGTTTGCTGGTAATACATCAGTAGGCATTATATCCTCAATAAGATCAGCCTCCGCTGGGGAAAGCATGACCTTGGGAGTGACTTTGTGGCTACAACTATCCGTACTCTTCCAACTAGCCTGCTGTGAATCTTAACATGCTTTCACTCTAAGAAAAGACTCTAAGGAATGGGAGCGCTCGGAAGTTTGTCAAACTTAAAAGCCCCATATTTACTCTTATTTATGCGGTACATAGTCAACAGGAACCTGCATTTGACTCATTATGAAAGTCATCATTTGGATTGTGAATCTTTCCTTTCTCATTTGGCAGCGCTGCTTCTGTTTGGGTTCTGCTGTGTGGCACGCCCAGCATACCAATTCCTCAGGGCCGTGACCTGATGATTAGAAGGTCAGTTCAGGTTGTATCACTTACACCCGAGAACACAAGCAGGCAAAGAACGGCATATCAGGTTTGATTTGTCGCTGGGTGTGTGCCGCATGCTGAATCACAGTCTGAATTAAGCAGGCAGGGGATCTTTAATTATGTTTTCCCCAAATAAATCTAAATTATTTGCAGGAAAGGCTGGTGGATTTATTTTCTGTCTAATTTTCAGACATCCAATTCAGGCAGGTTTAGTATTTTAATTTGTCTCCTATTTTACACTTAATTGAGACTGAAATATTGGTGTGTATTGAACCATGCAAATCTCATGCAGCATTATCTGAAGTATGCATGCACTGTGTGTGTGCGTATGTATACGTAGACAAAGCTTGCAATGTGTCAAACCAGCGTGCAGTCCAATGACTCACACTACAACGGCACCAAAGCTTTTTTCCATTGGCATCGGCCAGATGTGCTGCTTTTTGACTCGGCCAACATCAGAATGCGTTTCCACATCTACTGTGTAACTTCTGCAGTCGTTTGAGCCTTCTGTTTAGTTTCAATCCCACTGTTTACGTAGCCTGTGTTCGGGCCCATAATGTGGCAGGTTTCGGATGAAATGAATGGGAAAACACACATGGTGGTAACTAATCCCAGCGGCACCATCACATACTCACCACAAGCCACAAAGCCCCTCTCCATCGCCCAGTTCCCACCCACTCTGGCTCCAGAACTGTTTCCATCCCTTGTGTCCCATCAGCGGCTGAACCCCCATCCTACTGGCCCATTAGTCTCTGTGCTGATGCAGCAGAGCCGTGATGGTCAGGCGGTATGGTAGATGAAAGACTGAATTATTCGCCTCGCAGCTGTTTTCTCCGTCTCCGTTCGCTAGCCCGCAGCCACCCTGTCTACTATTTCAGTTTACTTTAATTCTATCATTGCCGTTATTATTATCATTGAAGGCTAGGTGACAATGCAAACTAGGAAACATACAGATTAGCAGTGAGTCTTAAAAGCTCAGAGGAAAGGAGGAGAAGAATGGTAGATTTGCCACTATAGCTCTTTACTCTCTGCTGTGTATTTGTCATTTTGTACGAGTACAAAGGTGTGGGTGCACATTTGTTTGGATGTGTGTGTGTGCCTGTGTGTGTGTGCCAGATAGCTGCCTGGCTGTGGGGTAAAGCTATTATTTTTCAGAGGATGGTATTTTATCTGAGATAATATGCTCGATAGACTGGGTTCTCCATTATTTATTGTTTCTCCACACTTATCAAATTTTTTTTTCTAAAGTTGTTTGCTGAGCTTTCCATCTGCTATTCACACTCCCCCGCACTTTTACTTCCTCTGTCTTTCTTTCTCGTTCACTCGTAGCTATTTTCAACCCTGTGGAAAAGTTGTTGATTTTGGTAAAATCCCTGTAAGACACAATCATCAAAGACAGCTTAAACATTCAAAAGATTCTATTTTAGTGTTATAATAACTCTGTTTGATTGCACTACATTTTAATGACCATAATTCTGTGGGAGAGTGTGTTGTGTAAGCAGAGAACAGATGGCTCAGAGAGCCTATTTTAACAACCAAATGACTTGTTTTGTACACGAAGAGCTGACGAGGCACTCGATTTTTACTCAATTACAATTTTCCCCTAAATGGGTCTTTAACTTCATCCTTTTGCTGTCTCCCCCTCTCTCTACTCTCTCTACAGGCATCATCCACCAGATGAAGGGAGACTATGAGACTGCACTGAAACTCCACAAAACACACCTGGCCATTGCTCAGGAGCTGAATGACTATGCCGCTCAGGGCCGGGCTTATGGCAACATGGGTAATGCCTACAACGCCCTGGGAGCCTTTGACCAGGCTGTTCGCTACCACCGTCAGGAGCTGCAGATCTCCATGGAGGTCAACGACCGAGCCTCGCAGGCCTCCACCCATGGCAACCTGGCTGTGGCTTACCAAGCTCTGGGTGCTCACGACCGTGCTCTGCAGCATTATCAAAACCATCTCAACATAGCTCGTGAGCTCAGAGATGTCCAGAGTGAGGCACGGGCTCTGGGGAACCTCGGCAACTTCCATTGCTCTCGAGGAGAGTTTCCTCAGGCTGTGCCCTACTACGAGCAGTACCTCCGGTTGTCTCCTGACCTCCAAGATATGGAGAGCGAAGGGAAAGTTTGTCACAATCTGGGTTATGCCCACTACTGCTTGGGCAACTACCAGGATGCTGTCAAATACTATGAGCAGGACCTAGCTCTGGCCAAGGATCTACATGACAAACTGAGTCAGGCCAAGGCATACTGTAACCTTGGTTTGGCTTTCAAGGCCCTAGGAGACTTCACTAAGGCAGAGGAGTGTCAGAAGTACCTGCTGTCTCTGGCCCAGTCCCTGAACAATGCACAGGCTCGCTTCAGAGCTCTGGGGAACCTGGGAGACATATTTGTTTGTAAAAAGGATGTGGCTGGGGCCATTCAGTTTTATGAGCAGCAACTGGCATTAGCTCACCAGGTGTGGCCCCACATAACACGTGTTGTTCTAGAACAGTTTTTTATTAAAATAAAAATGTTTATTTTGTTTATTTATTCATTTATAATTATTATGTTATGTCCTTTATGCCAACATAGTGAAATTCTTTGTTGTTTCAGGTTAAGGAGCGTAGGATGGAGGCGTGTGCGTATGCTGCCCTCGGTGCCACCTATAGACTTGTACAGAAATATGACAAAGCCTTGGGCTACCATACCCAGGAGCTGGAAGTGTACCAAGAGCTCGGTGATGTGTCAGGAGAGTGCAAAGCCCATGGTCATCTAGCGGCTGTCTACATGGCCCTTGGGAAGTACGCGATGGCTTTCAAGAGCTACGAAGAGCAGTTAGAACTCGGTCGGAGGCTGAAGGATCCTGTTGTGGAGGCTCAGGTGTATGGAAACATGGGCATCACGAAAATGAATGTAGGGGTGATGGAGGAGGCTATTGGCTACCTAGAACAGCAGCTTGCCACTTTACAGCAGCTGAGTGGAAACGAAGCAGTAATGGACCGGGGCAGGGCCTATGGTAATCTGGGAGACTGTTACGAGGCTCTCGGAGACTTCGAGGAAGCCATCAAATACTATGACCAGTATCTGTCAGTGGCTCAGAGCCTCAACCGCATGCAGGACCAGGAGAAAGCCTATAGAGGCTTAGGCAATGGACACAGGTGAGTCTAGATATTTGTTTCAAATGTACTTTTTTGACATTACCAGAAACACTTTTTTTGTCGGTATTGATATCCTCTTGCTGTAACTGCTGCAGATACTTGTATCGGCTTAGTTTTAAGTACTAATGACAGTCCTTTGCATATAATTTGTGTCCTTGCTCTCACAATTATGGACCACCCTAGTTTAGAGACGCCTCGCTGTATTGAACAACACTCGGATGTGGCGCTAGCCATCTCAGTAGCAGCACCCTAGCGGGCCTGGCCTTATCTGTATGCAAAGTGGCTTTGGCACACAGATGTCTGAAACGGAGGAAAGCACAGTTATTTCGAGACAACCTCTTACATCTTGTGTCTCTACGCCGTTCCATTTCTCCTCATGCCTCAAAGAGCTGATAGCAACCTGGGAGACTACACCGCAAAATAAAACACGAGAAGGCTCGCCGAAATCCTCATTTCAGAGATGATTTTCTTCTTATTGTGCGTCATCAGCATGGCACAGCAGCAATCACACACAGCAGTATTAGCCATGCATGAGTTCAGAAGGGAATAATAGACATCACACATAAACCCCTCTCATCTTCCAGCGGCTCTTAGTCAAGCAAATACATTATCATACAAGATTAATTAAGCCGAAGGCTTTTATTCTTTTAATGCACCATTTGAACCAGCAGCCAGCAATTGTTGCTGTTCCTGAGAATGCGATAAAAGTCTGTTTGAAGGCAGCAAAGGCGAATAAAATGTTCACATGGGATGAATTCCACTCTGTCAATACGTACTCGAGAGGATGTGAGCAGGTGGCCTATCTTACACGGTTAACCGTGTTCTCCTGCAAAATAGTCTGCACTTGAAATATCATAGCATGCCTCAAATATTCCTCATATAGGAATACTTTCACACACTCTTTAGTCTGTCGACATCAGCAGCTTTCAGAACCGAAATGAAAGGCTAAAATCTATATTTAATTGACTCCAATACTGAAATTATCTGGCACTTTGCAAATGAAAGTCTTCCTGCAATGTGTGCTGCACATTGCGTTCTAATGGTTCTCTGTTAAGAGAATGTCTTTATGAATAAAGTATATAGTTTTCCCAAGATATGAGATGAAACAAAGTGCTATAAATAGATTTTGAGTGTTGTGAACTTGAAAGGCATTGTTTCAGCTTTAACTGAATCTGTCAGTGACACATTTTTCAAAATTTTCCTGTTAGGTTACATCACATATCTCACTTCTAATCTGCTTCACACTAACAATTGCTGTTTTTTTTTTTTGTTTTTTTTGTCTTGATGTGCAGGGCTATGGGAAATTTACAGCAGGCACTTGTGTGCTTTGAGAAACGGCTAGTGGTGGCTCATGAGTTGGGGGAGTGTGGAGGAAAGGCTCAGGCCTACGGTGAACTGGGCGCGCTCCACAGCCAACTGGGCAATTACGAGCAGGCCATCTCCTGCCTGGAGCGTCAGCTGGCCATCGCCCGTGACACCCAGGACAGGCTACTGGAGGGTGATGCCAGTTGTGGTTTGGGGACTGTATATCAAGCAATGGGAGAGTACGAAACGGCCCTGCGGTGCCACCAAAGTGACCTGGAGATCGCAGAGGAAGCGGGCAGCACCACACGGCAGGCCCGCGCATACGGCAACCTGGGCCTTACCTATGAGTCGCTAGGAAACTACGAGCGGGCGGTCGTGTTCCAAGAACAGCACCTAAGTGTGGCTGCTCAAACTAATGACTTGGCTGCCAAGACACTGGCCTATGGCAGCTTGGGGAGAACACACCACGCACTGCAAAACTACTCACAAGCTGTCATGTACCTGCAGGAAGGTGAGTGAGTCAGGGGGGAACAGGAGAGAGGATTGCCTTTGTTGCCTGAGCTGATAGGCTTAGAGTTTGTGAATTCATGAATAGGAAATGCAGAGCCTATTTGTTGCTAAGCCTTTGCCACATTTTTATTAGGCTGTGTGCATGCGTGTGTGTGTGTGTGTGCTTATGTGTTATAAGTGCACTAGGGAATTTGGTGTGTGTATTATGCGTCTGTGTTGTCTTCTGAGCTGTATATGTATACCAGCATTTGTGTGTGTGTATGTCTATGCAAACCTATCAGAATGCATGCCAAGGCATTTTTCCCGTGCACCCCTAGCTGTTTTTCACACCTCTGTATCTACCTTCTCAGAGGGTTCTTTGCAGCAAGCTGCAAAAGAATCTTTTCACACCGTAGCTGTCATACTGCTACCTCTTAACGCTTCATTGTGCCCCGCAGATTATGGCGAAATAAAAACCTGCAGCTTGGCCTCTCAGAAATTCATTATGTCAGTGGCAGCGCTCAAAGTGTTTGTTCCTGAGGATGTGATAAGTTGCATCTTTCACGGATGTGTTAGCTCACCGTCCACAGCGCCAGACTTGCCCGTGCCCAATGACAGGCACCACCCACCGTGTTACAGCCCAGACCCTGTTTGAGTCAATGAAGCCGGAGTTTGTGTAAGAGGACATTTGTATATTCCAAATGTGGAATGCAGGTGGAATGCAGGGGAGCAAGAATAAATCTCCTCTATCTCTCCTTTGCCGGCTGTATTCGAGTTCGCTTTTTCTGCGGTGACCCATACACCCTCTGCAGGGCTGCTTGTTGAGCTTTAATGGAAACAAAGGCGACAGGCCATTCTGTCTCCACCCCATCCTCTTACTGTCCCCAGCACTGTCCTTGTATTGCTCCTTGGTCTGGCCGCGAAAAAGAACAGTGCTGCCTTGACAGCCAATTATTTCTGGCCAACCTGCCCAGACCAAAAAGTTGGCATGGTTTTTTTCCCCATTTAGTTTTTCTGTTTTTTCTGCTTCCACTTCTAGTTTTTTTTTTTTGTCTTCATGCTGCACTGCTTATGTTTTGTTTCTGTTTCCAAAAAAGATTAATTAGTAAGAAGGAAAAGCAAAAGCAGCTCCAAACTAGCAGATATCGTCGACAGCATTTGACCTCCAAACCACTGCTCGTGTATCTGTATGTGTCTGCGTGTCGGGTGATTATACTTTGTTGTGCAGTACATTATACAAAGATAAGGCTTCCCGATAATAAGCTTTGGGTTTTTCTTTTCTTCGTCTTACACTGTGATATTACAAAGCATTTTGCAGGACTTTCTAAATGTTAAACAAAGAATCATTACACACCGAGATGCACTTTCCAACGATTGATGCAATCAATAGTGTCATTAAATCAATGCAGTCATTGTAGCGACTAATGGAGATATTCCATGCTTGACTTATAGAATCGCTTATTAAGCAAACTAAAGGGATAACGATATTAACCTTCAAGGGCAGTTATTTGTTGGAAATGTACTGGAAGCCTCTTGTGTTTACATCATTTAATTTGCAAGGGTATTTATATGTATTCTGCACAAAACATTTTATAAGCTACACTCTAATTAATAATATTTGTAGTGAATGTAGGATGCAAAACTTTTACAGGTAGACAAAATCATATAAAAAAAACTCATCTTTGATCAAGATGGGGTCTTGATCAAAAGTCAGATACGCATCTAACCATCAGTTAAGCATTTCAGTTTCGGCCTTCACAGTGCAAAACGAGTTTTGTAACACATATGTCGTCTTTCTAGGACAGGACCGACTTAGGAATTCTCTTAAAGCGTGTTCATGTTGTTAGGCTATTGAAGGCTTGTCAAGAAGCATTTAAAACTTAATAGAGCTGGATGATATGGATCTCTGTGCAACTCTGGACCAGTTATCGTCATGTGCGGACCCTCTCACATTTTTGGCGCTAATATTTTTATGCTATTAATATTAAATGTTGGTTGCGGTTACTTTATTTTAGTTTTAGTCCCCTTATTGTTCTGCTTGGGCTTAAAATCTTTCAAATTAAGTACAAATGTCTTAATGAATGTCATAGAAAAGCCCAGCTTTTTTTATCTTTAAATCATAAATTATTATAAACTACACAAAGACCAATACTCTTTTAATTTTGAGTATTTAAGTAACTCCAGAATGATAT